>CANTUT010000012.1:7672500-7728520 GCA_947687605.1 Reutealis trisperma | reverse complement strand
GAAGGAAAGGAAAAAAGGAAGATAGAATTGAGGGAGTAAGAGAGACCATTAGAGAGAGAGGTAGCTGGCTAACTTTCAGCTGGCGATGACGAGCACTGCTGTCGCCACCCACCACCGTCAAGGCAAGTGTCCAGTAAGGCAACGCGTGACCGGTAGGTGGTGCTAACGGCAGCGGAGCTTGGTGACAACATGTGGGTTTGATTCTAGCAGCTTCGTCTCGTCATTTCAATGTAATTTTTTGACACTCATTTGACTGGATTTTACATGAATAAATCTGAAACTCTGGAATTTCATTTGTTATTGAATTATAGATTGATTTAAGTTTATGTTTATTAGATTTAATTAGTCAATTGATAATTTTATGAATTTATATTAAAAATGGATTTAATATGATAAATTAATTTTATGTGAACTTTATATAATATAAGTGGAATGATTTTAATTGAAATCATGAACTTGAAATTTAATTCATGAAATAAGTTAATAGACGTTATTAGGATTAATTTTGATTATAGCTTGAGAATTGGATTTGGTTGTATTATTGATTAAGTAGGAGCCCTAGGAGGGGGAATCATGGAATTATGATTGAATATCGTAAGTTGAAGTAATTGTTTAGAAGTGTATGTTTTCTTTGTTACAATTGGGTATGCCTTAATCTTAGGAGAAATTCTGCCGAATTTCCAGCAAGAATCTTAAGATTCATTTAGTTATATCTTTAGAGGCGAGTCATCCTTTTCTAATAATACCCTCTGTTATTCATTGTTGATGTCTCTGGTATCCTTCTATCACTAAAGGTCACACTTCCAAAGCAAAGTCTGTTAGACGCATCGTCAAGTATGTGAGTGATACTTTCTAATTTATTTTCCTATTTTCCATGCATTTGCACTTATTGTGTGTGTGTCTATATATATATATTATTGCATAGAAGCATGTTATCATTTGCATGTGATTAATGAATCAATAAATTATTAACATGTAATTGTTTGTGGTTGACGGATAGAATCAAGATGACACAGTGCCACTTAGCAATATGGATCTAATTGTGATGATTAAGATAAGATGAGTTAAGACTGGTAGCTAATGGCTGGAAGCTTGCACATCGCCTCGCTACAACCAATCGAGTCAACACTGCTGAGGACGATTGCAGCCCTAGTATTGGAATAAGAGACAGTATTAAATTCAAAGAACCAAGGTAGGGGGATTGACTCCCCTTATTAAGGTTTAATGTGGTACTGCAGACTGTATTCCATATATGTTTAGTTATGTGATTTGTTTGCTTCTGTGACACAATGAACTATCATTAACATTAGATACATATCTATAGGACACCAGGTTAATATATTAGTTAGTATCATTCATTGAATCGAACAATCATTCCTATTCAAATCATTTTTCCAGGTCATAAAATGAGCTTAACAAGAACTTATTAATTGAGTTATTTTGCTTTATTTCTTCAACAGTAGTATGCATCAAATTTATTATTAAATTGTATTACAATTTTAGAACTCCACATTACTATCTTCATTGTATGTAATTTAATTTGATCACCCTTGTAATTTTTTTTGGGTTGTGAATATCTGGTTAAATAGAAGTTATTTTGTTATGATATATTGAAAATAAATGATTTATTAAATTATAATTGCATTGAATGTATAATAAAATGAGTCTGCTTAACCTATAGGCCTAGGGTTGTATTTTGAAATGAAATTAATAATTGACTTGATAGTTTGTTGTTTAGCAAGTTATAACGGGCACTGGTAGCCATGTATATCACCTGTGTCATAGTGTTGGTCACATGCCCTTAGATTCGGGTCGTGACAGTATAAAACACTTAAACTTAAGGAAGATCTAAGCAAACAAATGTCATTTAAAAAAATCAAACTTACTAGATAAAGATCGAAGCAAATAGAACCATATTTGCTCTTGCATGTCTCCATTTCTCGGTCACTTTGAGTATTAAAGTGTGAAGAACACAAAATGTTTATCCAACATATTATAAATCTCAATAAACACTTGAAAAATCGATTAATAGTGAAAAAAGAGACTGAATTGAGAAAGAGAAGGGTTTAAAAGTCACAAACTCGAGAAGAGGTAACTCAAGAGAAAGAAATTAGAGATTTAGGGTTAGAGAAGGGGACGTAGGAGGCGGCTGGGTGTGAGAGGCAAGGGAAAAGTTGAGAGAAAAAAAAGGGTTAGTGTAAAGAGTGAACTGCAAAAAATAGAGGGGTATTAGGGTTAAGGGTTATAACAGGTGTATATATAACATAACAAAACGATCTAATTTTAATAGATTGGAAGTTTAGATGGTTTAGTATAAATTAACCTATAATCGAAGCACTAACTGAAATCGATTTTCATTAGAATCCCCACCGAACCGTACATACTTATTTTACCTAATTGATCTAGCCCTATAGTTCGATTCGATTATGCTCAAAATTTTCAGGCCGATTGATATTTGCTCAATTCTACTGCACAAAGATAGGGATAACAATCTTTTTCAGTTCGTTGGATATCCAATATGATCCAACCCTAATTATTTATCTTGTTTAATAAATGGAGCAGAATAAACTTTTTTAATATTTTATTTGGATTCAAATCGAATTCAACTAATAATATAATTCGAAGTCGATCCCATTTTATATATATATATATATATATATATATATATATATATATATATATATATATATATATATATATATATATATATATTATTTGTTTTTTAAGTATTATATGTGTATTCTCACCTCTCAAAGAGCACTAATTTCAACTTGTAAAACTTTTTGATTTATTGAAGGAAGAATGAATGTGTACGCTTTTGGACACATAGTTCATAGTAGACTTGACCATATATTGGATTGACCAAAAGCTAATAAAATCTCCTTAAAATTGTCAAAGCGTAGACGAAGTGTAGTACACTAGTACCGCACAGAAATAGAAATGGTAATTTTACTCATCCCTTCGTTTATCCAACATTATCTGAACTCAATTATTTGCCTCGACTAGTGGCTGAATCGGGTGAATTTTTTAATTTATATTTAAATCGAATTTGGATAATGGTATTATCTGAATTTGACTTAATTATATATATTATTTATTTTTAAATATTATATGTATTTAATTTATATTTTTTAAAATTTATAATTTATATTATTGTGAAATATAAATTATATATATTTGAAAAAAAAAACAATAAAAAAAATTTGGAAGAAAAATAAAAATAAATATAAATTGATGTATTAGATCCAGCCTGACTTGCCACACCTTATTGCCTAATCCAATCCAAAAAATATTTTTATTTTTTAAACATATTGAATACGAATTTTATAAAACTCTGTCCCAAACAGATCCATCGCCATTTCTACACAAATATTAGTATATATAATATGTAATTAGATTTATTTATTAATATACAATTGATTTCATAATCTAGCGGTAAGATAAATTATTTTAAAAGTAGGTACTAGGTATTTAAATCACCTTCTTGTTCCATGTTCAAAAAATAATTCATTTAATATAAGTAATCAAAGTTTTAAATTTGAAATCAATTTGCAATAAAAAATTATTTTCTCATTTTATAAATCTTCCCTTAATTTCCATATGATTTCATTAGAAAATACTACCCGCCACAAACTACACAAAATAAAAAGATAAATAAATCTATTAATGCAAGTAAAAATGGTGTTCTATTGACTAATTAGAAAACAATTAGAATCTATTTGGCTTTTAAATTTGTATTTTAGAAAACAATCGGTAACTGGCATCCCCCACATTGGCTTTTAAGAATTAAATTTTTTTACCCATATTTTTATGTATTTTCTAAAAATACATATTCACCCCTTCAAGCTTTCTAATCATTAAAATCTCTCTTTGATTATCTCTTTAGCTGTCATCGATGATTTATCTTTACCCATTGATGTAACCAACCATAATTTTTTGCTTTACACCTTTTTTCATCCTTTTCTTTTTGTAGTCTTTCTTTTTCCAGTCATAATATATATATATATATATATATATATATATATATATATATATATATATATATATATATCTTATTTGTATAAGTTGGTCAGAGTTTATAAGTTTAATAATAAAATCTCTTATATTTCTTTAGTAGTAAATTTGAATTAAACAGATGGCAAATCAAAAATATATGAAGGAACATTCCATGACTGCTAAGATTTCAACATCATAAATTAAGGCCTTTCAGCAATCAAGATGAATTTATTTAGTTGAAAATCGATTTAAGATCTTATGTTATTTCTTAATTGCTTGTTAATTTTGTTGATTATATATTATGAGTCATTTATTGTCTTCTCTTATAAGAATTTATTTGTTTTATATCATGAGAGTTAAAAAGAATTTAAATATGATATTCAAAAGATCAAACTCGTTTAAAAACTTATCACATGACAATAAAATCGATTTGTGGCACAGTATAACTATTAAATGGAATGCATTTCTTACCAACGTGCAAAATGCAGTTAAGGTGCTTTATATAATTGTTTTTTCAACACAATCAATAAAACTTGGAGCAAAAACTCTTTTTTATAATAAAATTCATATGTATTTCTAGAATAGTCAATTTTACTTTTCTGTTTTAATTAAATTGTATTTATTAATTATTATTTATAAAATACGCATATTATTTAAAAAAAAAATTCTGGTCATGTCTTTTTACCTATATATATTGGTCCCCAAAGTTAATTGAATTTGAATTTGAGTTTTTTTGTGCAAATATTTCATTCTTTTATCATTAAAAGTATGTACTTGATTTTCATATTCTCTTATATATATATATATTAAAATTACAACACACTAAAGTTAAAATTATTTGTATTTCCCACAATTTTTTTTTTCCTTTTCATGTTTAATTTTGGTCCTCCAATTATTAAAGTTTGGTTCCATCTGGTAACAGGGAATGTATTAGGACAATGGTATTGGAACAATATTAAAATCCCTTTCTTTAATATTTTTTTCTAAACAAAATTGACATCAAATTAATAGTGCCTTCCATCATTTTAAACATTCTATCATTTATCAAGTGATGTTATTTCAATATTTCTTTTTGAACTTTAATGCCCTCTTTGAATTGGTCTTTGAGAATTAGGAGTGAGCGGTGAAATATTCAATCACCCAAAAAAATAAAAAAAAAAATACATTTGGTAGGAAAAATATTACAGCGTTCAAAAACTTATCACTGTTAGTGTTTAGATTTTTTTTTTTTCTTAAGCACTAAAATTTCTAACTTTTAAAAGAAAAAGTGATACTATAGAAATATAGAAATAAAGTTCTAATAACATAAATGCAATTATAAAAAAAATTACCACCAATCAAACAAAAATTTTTACAAAATAAATTATAAAAATATATATATTGTTCTAAAAACTCCTTCCTTACATAAAATTTTAAGATATTATTATTATTATTAAAAAATTTGTAATAAGTGTAATTTTTTATTAAAAATAATTTTATAAAAAATCAATTATAATTATAATTTATCATTTTATATTTAAAAAAAGCATAAATGTCATTTTTAATAATTTGACTATTCAAACGCAATGTCAACTGCTGCATTATCAAATATTTTAAAATTAATTTCAACCATTGACTTTTGACCGCCGTCGCTAAATCAGATAGGCCTCAATCTTAATATGGTATTAATTTTTTGTAATAATTAATTACCTATTAAAACTTTGCTTATTATTTCATAAATGGAATTCAACTTTTATAGCCTATAATTTCTAAAGATTTGATATGATTTTCATGAAGAAGGATTTAATCAATGCACATGCCAGAAAGCTAATGGAACAAAAAATTTAGTGGAAACACTCTCAGATGTGTACTCAAATTTTAGTGACCTTGCAAAGCACGAGATGAGATACACAATAAAGGGAGAAATGCTTTTGACTCTTTACTTTTTATTTCCTTATTAATAATTTAACATTAATTGTATATCAAGTCTACCAAAAAAAAAAGAGAGAGAGAGAGTTTTAAATTCAAATTACACTTAAAGATTTCATTCTGATATATACTGAAAAAAGAATTTAATAAAACTAAAAAAATTAGCAGAAAGGCTATCCTAAATTTCTCTATTATAATGCCATGTCTATACAATGTTCCCAAATATATGGATGTAGTTTTACATTTTGAGACATAAAAGCTTACGACTCATTGTGTGGCCACCAATATTTGAATGAGCCAAATATATAAAACCATCTCACTCCCACTAAGATCATACATTTGCTAATAATTCAAGCAATAGCTACATAAAGTGGTGAATGATCTAAAACATTTGCTTGCTTTGGGGCTCTTTTCATGTCTGCCTCCATTGATGATGGTCTTTTACGTGTAGAGCACTTGTGGGAAAGGTTTGCTATTACTTGCTATAGAGTAGCAATATCAAGCACGACACGATCAAATTAATGAATTTAAATTAAAATTATAGTATTAGTGTCGAATTATATCAATCCGATTATGATATAGAAATAATTATATTATATTACGAGTTGACTTGCTAATTCAAAAATGACATATTAATCTGTTAATATTCATATATATAGTGTCGATATATGCTTTTAATTTTCTTTATAAAATTATATTTAACTATATTTTAAATAATGATATAGATTAATAAAAATTAACTTAGTAAATTTGATAAGTAGATCATATTTTGTCGTATTACCTATCACTGGAATGAGTGGTTTGATTAGGTTAAGTTAGACTTATCGAGCAAGTAGTTCTTTAATTTGGTGGTAAGATTGAAAGAGACTTAAAACAAATTTTTAAATTTAGAAATAATAACTTTTCTATCATCAGATATATGAACATGAAAAACTTTTCTATCATCAGATATATGAACATGATCCATTAACATAAATTATCATCTCTATATTCTAAGAATTTAGATAATATACAAAGGTGATTGTATACACTCATCTAAAGATAATAATACCTCAAGGAAAAAAA
This sequence comes from Reutealis trisperma, assembly GCA_947687605.1. Classification (NCBI taxonomy): domain Eukaryota; kingdom Viridiplantae; phylum Streptophyta; class Magnoliopsida; order Malpighiales; family Euphorbiaceae; genus Reutealis; species Reutealis trisperma. The sequence goes on along the minus strand of CANTUT010000012.1, from coordinate 7,721,551 downwards.
GAAGTATTGATATTCTTTTACTGATAAAAAAGAAATATAAAAGTTATATTAGTGAATAATTTTTCTAAATTACATTTGTGGATTGGTTTGCTTATGTGTAGTAAAGATACAGATAAGTTGTAGGGAGAGTTTCCTTGCACGACTATATTGGAAGTGGAAGAGCAATGTTAGCTACTACTCAGCCACCACTGGCCTAAAAGATTGTCAAACCTTTTTTTTTTTTTCCTGTCATGTCAACTTTGATGACCATCTTCCTTTTTTTTTTTTTTTTTTTTTCCAATTTTCCATTTTTAACATTAATCAATCCCGAAGGGAAAAGAAAATATAAAATCCCGTCCCTTTAGCTTTTATGATAATTCGAATTTGAATTCCAACTTTTGTGTCCATAGTTAATTAATTATTCACTGATTTTTCAATATTATGAATTGAAATTAAATTCCTAGACTTTTTTATTAATTTTGTGTAATACATAGCAGTTTTTGGATTGGGTTACACGTAATAAGTATTTTCATATTTATCCTTAAAAACTATTGGTAAGTTCAAGCTTATCATTATGACTTTTTTTTTATTATTTTCATATATATATTATTATTTATATCACGATCCGAATTCAAGGACACATGATCGACATTAGGATACAAGTGGTGCACGTAGTTATTAATGCCCGTAGTCAGCCTGACAACTTGTTAAATGATAAAACTATTACGTGACAGCTACAACTATCACTGAATAAGGTTATGTGCTTACAAGTTAAGCAGAACAAACCAAATATTAAATCAAATCAATGCCACATTGCGCTAACTTCTTAATCATCTCAAAAATTAAATATCATATAACTAGTTTCTGCTTAACAAAACAACTTACTAACTCAAAAGAAATTATACAATTGATGAATAAAAATAAATTACAGATAACAGACATGCGAATATTATTTACATAACTAAATAATTAATTACAAAATACTACCGAAAGATGAAAGGTAGAATAACTCAATTAAAACATCTTTGCAAGCTCATTCCACAACTGGAAAAAATAATTTGAACAAGAATAAGAGTTCGACTTAATAAGCTATATTGTGCTAATATAACTACCATTCAAATGTTTGAAATGCTAATGCATATACCAACCAGACAAACAATTCACATAATCAACAAGGGATGGAAATTAGTCTACAGGAATCATGCTAAACCTCAATTTGGGGAGCCAATTCTCCTATTTGGCTCTCTGAATCCAAACACTGTCTCATAAATCTAATTGACCCAATTGTCACTAGTTTGTACCACGCTGTCATGACACGACTAGTAGTAGCCATGGTGATGAGCAAGTCCGGCTATCATATACCAGTCATAGCTCATCTTCATACTCATCATCATAATCAAATTCATATCCCTAAGTGGTCCTTATATCATCCCAATCTCATTCAGCAACCACAAGTAATATGCAATAAAAACATAATAAAACAGTCACATACATATGCTAGGATGCTTAACTTATGTTCATAATGCATAGCTATAAATATAGTATATTAACAAGCAATCCATGTATACAAGTGTAACATTAAATGAATAAAGTAAATGGAATGTTATATTAAACTATATAACTCACAGATCTAACGAGATATAACTAAATTTGTTCCGCTGATTCAAAACTCGAAACATGTTAGAATGCCAAGTACTAAACAACAATATAAAGATTATTAGAATGAGAATAACCTAACATAGATATTCAAGTAACTCTAAAGATTCTGTGAAATTTCGGCTAAGCTTTCCTTATAACTATGATATTTCCCAGCTGTAACAAAGAGAATGACACTTCCAATTTGCCATCACAACTCACAACAATTAAACACTCCTTAACGACCACACTTGGGTCTTCAACTTAACCAACGTCACAACAATTATCCTAATTCACCAATCAAATACAATCCCAAGCATACATATTTGTATAAGAAGAAATTCTAATATAATTAAAATATAAAGAAATTTTTGACAACTTAAATACACTTCTTGAAATCATGCAAATAAAATGAATTAAAGAAAAGACTATTTCCTTTTTAACTTGTTTTAATAAATTATTTAGCAACTAAACTCATTATTAAATAGAATTAACTAAATCAATAATTCATTTAAAATCAACACACACCTTTTACAATACAATTTATACCCAAATATTAACATATAATTTTATAAAATCATTTATTTGAATTTAATAACTCCAACATCATAATTTACATTATTATGCAAAGAAACAATTTTTTTTAACTTAAATTTATTTAATAATTATCTCATTCAATATTTGATTGAAACAATATAAAACTTATAGTACATATATTACTAATAATATACAATTATCTAATTAACTCTAACTTATTATCACCAATTATATAAGTAAAAGAAAATTCAGTTAGCGTATTCTAATAATTAATCTCAATTAATTCACACAATTCTTAATAACTTAAATTCATCAATTAAGTCTCATAATAAATTAAAATCCATATTAACTTAATTAATATTAATTTAATATCAACACAATATATATATATATTAAAATTATATAAATGGATTCTAGCTCAATAATTTATAGGAATTCAAAAATTAATTTAAGTTATTTAATTTATTCATAATCTAAAATTTCAATTCAATAATTTTAGAAATTCACATAAACTTTCAATTACCCTAGTTAACACTTAAATCATAATTATATCTCACAAATATATATGATTCCAACAATAAATGGTCTAAAATTAAACAATACAATTAAACTTAAGGTTCCTGGGCTTACTCACATAGAATTCCATCGATCAAGGGTTGTAGAATGTGTGGAAACATCAAAATTGAGCTGTTGGAACTAGATTCATGCGTCGTGGCCAGAGCACCATTAGCCAGTCATGCGCCACCACTACTAGTGGCGGATTGGGGCAAAAATCACCCCACTAGATGCATCTCGATGTCAGAAGCTTAGACATACACATCTCGACGTCAATAGCTTAGATCTGTTTTTTATACTCCGCCACTCGCCGTTGGTGATCGAAAATCTAACGTCAAAAGTCCAGTGGTCTAATTATGAGATCTGCCATTCCGATGACCGATCAGTTGCAAATTAGGTACCAAATTGAAACTCTCAATGAATGGAGAAGAATGATGCCATAATCGTTATCGTCCGATGCCGAAATCACTAGAAATCATCAACTGAAGGTTCATTGCCGACAATGCTTCAAATGATGCGTACGCCACTACCACTATCGTTTCTCGCCTTCATTGGGTCTAGTGTGGTCACCGAAGGATGGGCTGTCGTTTGGTGGTAGCGGTGCAATCCACTGCTGACCTAAAGTCCTCTGATCTCTTCTCCCTTTCTCTGCTTCCTCTCTCCTCTCACCTGATCTGTACTCACTGAGGTTTCTTTAACCAACTATAAACAATAATGATGATATTATAACGTCCATATACTGTGCCATTTAAGGCCTCAAAAGCCATAAGAATATTATGAGAAGTGAATTTTAAATAAATGATGTGACAATAACTGAGAAATGCAATCAATTTTGATAAGTACCCTTATAATAAGTGAAAGTCAATCCGAGTTTGACTTAAAGTGACCATGTTAGTGATTTAATTGAAATATGGATCTAAAGAGCTAGTGAACAAGTGTTGATATCTCATAAGACATTGGGAGGTGATAGTAGTGACACGAAAAGTTGAATTGAATCAAAGTTACGATGGTACAATGAAAGTCAAACTTAGTTTGACCAAGTGAGTCTACATGACTTACATACATGTATCCTATGTAGTGAACAAGATTTACCTAGCAACGCCTAGAGTATGTAGTGGTATCAAAATGTAAAAATATTAATACTACAGTGAAAGAAATAAAAATGAAAAAATGTATGAAGTTACCAAGTTGAGATGTGCATATATGGATTTATTATTTAGGCTCTGCGACTCAAGACCTAAGCCGAATATAAGAAGGCCAGCCCATTGGGTCGAAGAGTTATAGAACATCAAGAGATGTGAGTTAGAAACATTTGGCCCAAGATAATAAGAATGTGTTGTAGAAAATAGGACATGAGGATTTGATAACTAGCCATAAAATTTGACCTAGTCAAAGTTCTAAATCAAATTGAATTCTTCCTTTTACAACATATGAGTTTATGTTCATGTTGGATACTCCAACACCTAATGATAAGCTTCACCATGGTAGATACAATCCTAACCATCCATCTTGATAGAATCCTAGCCATTCATCAAGATCAAATGCTAGCCATTGGATTTAACTTGATTAATCCTCACCATTTAACCTAATAGATATATAAGTAAAATTACATTAGAAAATCACATTTAGCTTCTCTTTTCTACACCAAAGTCCTCCATCTCTCTCTCTACAACACTCTCTACTCCACTTACAACAAGAGTTTTGGCAAATTAAAGTTAATCAAGGTGAGGAAGTTATGATTATCTACTTTTTTCTATGTTTTAAGGTTAATTTTAAGTAGTTTGATTATCTAAAACCTCTTTTATACCATTGAAGAATTCGGCCAACCTAGGTTGATCACACATGAGATATGGTTTTGAATAATTTTAGATGAGGAAAAATGGTTTGTAAGTATTAGAATGAGATTTGGGAATATGATTCAAGTTTTGTAGCCTTAGAGGCATAAACATAGTTAAAGAGGAACTTGATGTTCTAATATTAGATTGTGATAGTTAAGTAATTATATATGTTATATGATATGTCAATTGTATATTTATTCAACTAATTTGAAGATTAGATGAAGAATTGATGATTTTCCCCAAATTTTAGTGTTTATGGAAAAGTTAGGATTTTGAGAATTTGACTTGGATTTATAAATTGAAGGAAAAATCAAGTTGAGAATGGTGTCATATGATTTGTATAATGTCAATTTTGAAATCTAATGGATAGAAATGATTTTCCCTAAGATTAATGAACTAGGTTCATTTATAGAATTAATGATGGGAATAGTATTGACTCCATTGATTATTAGAAATTTGCTTAAATTAATGATACTCAAAATTGAAATGTGAAATTGAGAGGAAAGGAATTATCCTTCCTAAAATGAATAGCTTTGGCTATTTGGAGAACAACAAAAGGAAATGTTAAATTAGTAACAAGTATATGTATGGTATACCTTGACTTTAAAAGTGATAAGTTGTGTTTTAAGAAACAAGATAGAAATGTTAATAAGTTAAGCTAAGTTAAACAAATGTTATAATGAGAAGGTAATTGACATACGATTGAAATGCAATGTGTAGAGTTTAAAGACAAGGACAAGAATATTGTCTAAGAGTGCGAGGGGTACTACTGGCATCAGAGTTAAACATAAATAGGAGCAAAGGAGTTCAAGGTGAGTACTTAATAATATAATATGCCTTGTGATATATGCTTTAAACCTTTATTGTTCAAACCGTAATCGTTAAAAGTATTCCGATTTCTTGGTAAGCTTAAACTGCTTATTGACTATTGAACCTTTTTTTTTTTTTTTGGCCAAATGACTATTGAACCATTTGATATGATACTTTTTGATTCATTGATAAGCTTTAATTGCTCATTGAACATTGAACAATTGATATATGTTTCTTGATGACAATTGACTATTGTGAACCTATTATACTAAATTCATAATGTGATCATTGAATTTCTTGATATGAACCTTATATGAACCTTCCTATTGAATGCTTATTGATAAGCAGAAATCTCCTTCTGATGTAGGGTAATACATCAAATCTTATGCACTTGATATAAGCCTACGGGTAGGGCGAGAGTACTCAACCTTTGTTAGGAGGGAACGCCTGACTGTAAGACCCAATCAGTCTTAAGTAATATGATATGTATGAGTGACCAAGGCTTAGGCCGCCACTCTTGAATTTATATGTGTGGGAAGCATCTTGCTCCTGATAGAATGTTATTTCTGCTAAAGATATTGTTTCCCTTTTTAAATGAGAAATTGAACCATATGATAGTATTGATTGAAATCGTTTCATTATTATAAGGAACCGTCCTGAAAATAGTCCTTGTATTCACCTTACATATTGTATTATTATGTACTCACTAAGGATTGTCTCATATTTTAGTTGTTCAAATTTTTCAGGAAAAGTCAACAAGTTAACAAGGTAAATTCCAAGCTATAATCTTCTGCTTAGAAGTTGCATTGCTAAATTCAAGTGTGTGGTTATTGGCCATGAAGACTACTATTTTAGAGCTCCATGGTAGGGGAAGGTTTAGCATAAAAACATTACCGGGTTTACATGAATTATAAATTATATTGTAATTACTATTATAATCATGTATGAAATAATGTACATTTGGTTATTGAAATGAAATGACATCTTAGAAGTTTTATAAATTGTGTTGTGAATGGTACTATAAGTTAAGTAGGATGTGATAAATAGGAAATGGATAACAAGGAAGGTAATCATGTGACGATCTTGGGATAAGATCTCACTGGATGAATGATAATGGATTATAAGTTGAATGGAGTTTTACGAGTTTAAATGACCTTATATCTCCCTATGCTTTAGGACTGTTACGGCTTAAAAAGTGGGTTGTGACATGATCTCTCTCTCTCCTCAAATTTGTCTTTTGCCTTCTTTCTTCTTTTCTTGTTTTAATAATAATAGTAATAATAAACTTTACTTAAATTATCTTTATTTCAAAAATAATTTGATTTAATATCTAACTTCTTTAAACTTTAATATCCCATTAAAATTTAATTAAATATTATCATAAATAACTAATTAAACAAATAAATAAAATATTATCTTTACATTAAATTCACATATTTTAGAATTTAAATAAAATGTAATTAATAATATATTCTCAATATTATAAAATCCAAATTTTTAGATAATTATGAAAACTTAAATACCAATTTAGTACATATAATTAAATAATTATATTTTCGTACAAAAAATAAGATTTTTTAAAATAATTTAAAATGTGGGTTGTTACAATTTATTTTAAAATTTTAATTCCCTTGATTAATTTAATAATAGTAATAAAAATTTTAAAATCAACTTCATAAACTTGAATTTTTTTTGTCCATAATTATTAGTAGCCCCAAACTTTAAAGTTTAGTTCCGCCCCTATATACTTTTATTGATAACTAGAACTGAGTACGGAGATTAAAAATTCTGAATTGAATCAAACAACCGAACCGAAAATATATAGAACTGAACCGAACCATTGACTTTTTGACTTTTCCTGAACCGAATTAGACAGAGTAAAATATTTTGATACGGTTCTGGAGATTAACGTATTACCACACCGAATTGAACGGAATTGGATTGGACTGAAATAACCGAAATTTTTTAGTTTTTTATTTATAATATATAAGTAATGTTAATTGAATAATATATAGATAATACAAAAATTATAAGATTATATATGTTATTATAACAGTTGTCAAATTATATCAAGATTATATGAAAATAAAATTTAGATGAATTATAAATCTATAATTAAAAATATATATACCTTAACTCAATGGAATATAACTATTAATATTTATATAATTTACTTAAATATTATATTTATTAAAATTTCATTAATGAAAAATTAGAAATATAATGTGGATAAAGTTTTAATAATACTAAGATATAACCACATATTATAATTAAAAATTTTGAATTCACTACTTATATATTTTAGAATAAAAATTTTTAATATATGTTATAACTAACCAATGAATGATAATAAGAAAGCATGATATACTATTAAAATTTATATGATAATAATAAAGTTTTTGATAAATTAACTTTTATTGGTATCTAATATTATAATATTGAAAAATATTTTTTTTATTAATTAATATTTGTATGATAGGTTATCATAAAAAAGTACTTGTAATAGATAATTAATTATAGTTTGTATAAAGTAAGAAATTAATTATAAGAAATTATGTACTAACTTTAAATAGTAAATACAATTATATCGCAAAAACTATTAACATATAGTTTTGATATATAATTACATATATTAACATAATATATTAATTTATTAATATAATCATTTAATAATATATTATAATTATTAATATAATATATTAATTTATTAAACCCAAATTTCATAAAAAAAATAAAACTTAAAACTATACAGTTGGTTATAAGAAATTAGTTATTAAATACATTTTTTCTGAATTTCTGTTTTGAATTGGATTATATTAGAATGGAACCGAAATATCCGATCTCCAAATTGTATTATCCCGAAATTTTCGGAACAATACAATACGAAAATTTTTATTTTAATTCTAATTCTAGTTTCAGTTCTCCAAAAATTAAAATTTTCGAAATTCAATATAATTCTGGAGATTTCAAATCTCCGGATCAGACTGAACCATGCTCAGTCTTATTGATAATATTTTCTTTAACATGTAGCTCAAACTTTAATTATAATTTATTGATTAATTAAGCACTTAATTTACAATATGACTACGAGGTACATTATCCCTTAGCCGATTGAAGGTTGAGGTCTTGAAATTAAGAAATATCTTATTTGTAATTTGATTTCTGTTCGAAATTAAATTATATTGTAAAGAAAAATACATTATTTTATTCACACTATACAATTATTATTGAAAGTTCAAGCACATAAATTGTAGGTCCTTCCTCGCCAGCTAAGGCTGAACTAATTATTTTAATTAAGAATTTTTTTTGTATTTTTAAGGCTGGTTGAGAGATTTTTAAATTTATAAATTTAATAAAATTTATAAATTTTAAATTTATAAATTATAAAATTCATAAATTTTATAAATTTCACCTTTTAAATTGATTATAAAATCAATAAATTATTAAGGATAATTTTAGAATAAAAAAATTTATCATAATTTTTTTATATATAAAAAATATTTGATTTTAGACTTTTCTACCTAGAATGTGCAGAATTAAAATATTTAAAAATAAAAGATTTTAGAAAGTGAGATTTTTCAAAATCTATAAATTTTAAATATTTTTTAAATTGATAAACTATAAATTTAATTTAAATCTATATATTTTATAAAATCTTTCAAATTTCCGTTGCCAAACGAGGCATAATAGAAAACATAAGAAATGCACCGTGACATTGATGAAGCTGAAAACAGAATGCCGATAAAAAATCACGTGATAAGTTCCACGTGCTACCTGCAGCTAGTTGCCTCGGAATACTCCTGGACTATATTTTCAAATTTGGCTCCATCTTCGAGTAAGTGAAGTAAAAATCTACGTTTTTAGATTCCGCACGATTTTAGAATTGGTAAATGTAAAAGATCAAGGGTAAAAAGCTCAATCAAAATCATATCAAAATACAACTGTAATCAAATTAAATATATAATAAATATTATATATAATACATAATAATTAATGTTACTTATTAAAATTTATAATAAATAAAATATATTTAAATAAAATAAATAAATTAAGTAAATATATATTATTTAACAAATTTATTAAATAATATTTGAAATAAAACTTTAAATCATGATATTTATATCAATATTTTAAAAATTGAATTAATAAGCAAATTAGTTAGATTGCTAATTCTTGATCTGACCGGATCAACTATTTTTTACTGTAAAATGCCAAAATTTGTATATTTTTTAATATTTTTATGTGATTAATACAATATATTAAATTATAACCATTTAAAAAAAACATATCTAAGAAAAAACAAATACAATTGGCTAAATATCAAATTTAAATACATCTAAGAAAAAATGAATACAATAAAAATTTAATTTTTTCAATAATTTTTAAAATTAAATAGATTAATCTAGTTCGGTCGATTCACTAATTTTGTTTGGTTCAGCCTGTTTAATTTAATTCAATATGGTTTAAACGAAAATCCAATTTTGAGATATACTCAAACCGAACTAACTTTCAGTTCTCGGTTCAATAAGTTGAATCAACTAGTTCGGTCTAGTTTTAAAACAATGATTTATATTAATAAGAATTATATTGTTTAGTAATTTTAGGAGCAATTTAAGCAAATAATTTGAAATAAATAATATATAAACCTAGTTTTAGAATTCAAAATAGTAAAAAAATAAATAAATTTTTGGTGTAAATAAAAATGAAAGAAATTTATGTTTTGCTGTTAAAAAAATTTTACTATTATTTTATTCTAAAAATTAAATTTATTTTATAATATACAAAATTGTTAACCAACATAGAAGTATTTGGGGATGAACTAGGCAAAATTATTATAAATATATTTAGGGGAAAAATTGTTAATAACTAGTGTTTAATTTAAATGGTAAAGAATGCGGAAATTTTTGTAGGAGATTGTGGGTTTGAAATTCAATTTGCAAATAATTTTTTTCCTGATTGAAGATTAATTGACTTATTGAATTGATTTTGGGTTAATTAGTTTCCCGATTAACCAGAGAATTTATACGAATCAAAATTAATTTCTATCTATTATATTTATATAACCTTATCAGTTTCCAGTTAATACAAAGGGTTAGGTATTACATTTAATCTATATTTTCAGACATAGTCTAGTCTTAGAACTGATAAAAACAAAGAGTCACGGGTTAGATATTCAATAGTGGTCGAACTGTAATTAAATTAAATATATAATAAATATTATATGTAATATATTATAATTAATGTTACATACTAAAATTCATAATAAATAAAAGTATATTTAAAATAAAATAAATTAATTAAGTAAATATATGTTATTTAAGAAAATTATATAATTATAATGATAGTTATATGAATATATAAAATTAAAAAAATCAAATGTAATATATATATAAATATAAAATGTGAGATTATACTGTAACTATTCCATGAAATAATTATTTTCTATCCAAAATTTAGAAAAAGTATAACAATAGTTATTCCTCGTCAACGATTATATTACCAATTCTGTTTCATCAACAAAATTAAAAATTAAAGTTTAACCTCATGAGACAGATTAAAAAATTTCTTATTGAAATATAATTAAATGTACAGAGGTTTAATAATGCGTGCGCCTCATTATCCATATATTTAAAATTTTAGTTTATTAAATTTGATATTTGTCAATTTTGCAATTCAAAATTCAATTTTTGTATTATGTCTTATCTTGCCATGCATGTAACAAAGTGTCAATAAGATGATACATCGACACATGCAAATTTGGAAATGATTAGCTTGTTTTTTTTGTGTTTATTTATATTTGTAGTTATGTATCAGTAGAGCTTTATTAGAGTTAAAGATTTCATATAAAAAAAAATAATGAAAGATATTAAGGTTTAATATGATATTGACACTTCACCATTTAATAGTTTAAATTTTTTGGTTGGATTTAAATTTTCTGATATCAAAGCTTGCTCTATACCTCGATTTGTGTCATTCTATTATAGTTAAAATTGTGTGTCAATAAACTATGGCATATGTGTATTGGTTAATCTGAATATATTTAGCTCTCAGTTTGTTATCATATGCTAATTAAGAGTATAGTACGTATTAAAAGAGGGTGTTACAGTTAAAGATATCACATAGAAAAATAATAAAAAATATTAAAACTTAATATAACATTAAGCCTTTATCATCTAATAACTTAAACTTTTCGGTTAGACTTTTAACCTATGTTTGGATGGGTAAAAAATAATAGAGTAAATAAAAAGTGGGTGAAAAATAATAAAAGATTTTTACTTTTCTTTGTTTGAATAGCAAAGGAAAATAAATAAGGGAAGAAAAATATTATGTATTTTTCTCCTATTATTGTCTCTCCAAAATAGAAAGAAAAAGTGAAATTTGAGGAGAAAATGATACTATTCATTATATAATTACAATGTTACCTTTTTATTATTTAGTACATCTGATTATTATCCCTTTTTTTTTTATTCTCTTTCTTGTTTAGATTCCTAACAAATGGCAATCATACATGAAATTTCATTACTTGCCTTATTTCTTTCTATTGTTATAAATACACTAACTTGGTGTATATATAACAAAATATTTTAAGCTATTGATAAATATATGTGTGCTATTAATAATAGATTGAAATTTAATTTTCCTAAATACAAAAAAAAAAACTTAATAATTAATTTTTTTATTAAATGTTTATCAAATAACATAAAAAAACATATATGTATAGTTTTGTAATAATATTGAGACTTGATGGGATCTCAATTTAATCAATATAATAAACATTGTTTTTGTTAATATATCAAGGGTAAAATAATAATTGTATAAGATTATAATTTTTTTTCTTTTTATATTTTATTTTTCTAATAAGGAAAAATAAAGTTTTTTTTTTTATTTCCTTCTTTATTTTCCTCTTATCCAAACATGAAAAAAAAATAAATAAAATTTATTTTTTCTCGTTATTTTCTTTCGTCACTAAAAATTTATCCAAACATTGGTTTAAGATTTCTGACAGCCTGGTAAGAGTATGAAGGTGGATTTAATTGACCTTTGTGAACTAGCACATAAGATTGTGACATATGCTAGTAAAAAATATCTCATATGTGAAAAGAGAATATCTTTTTTTTTTTTCAGAAAAAGAGAGCACATTGAAATTAAAAGATCTAACATTAAAATAAAATTAAAAATATTAAAATTTAATATAATATTCGATTTTCACCCCATAAATTTTAAATTCTTTAATTGAATTTGAAGTTTTTTACATATATATGAGTATTCTTTTTTCTTTTCAAAATGTAAAATGATTTATATCTCTTTATTTTATTTTATATAAAAAATAAATAAAATATCACAATAACATTTAAAATAAATAAAATATCATAATAACATTAACCTAAAAAAATTTAAAATAAGTTTAAAAAAATTATCTAGCTGAAATTACATTACGCAATTCCACCTTCTCAATCACTATAGTACAATTACTATATAATTAATTTAAAATTTATCAAAAGTTTCAATAATTAATTTAAGATTTTATTAAAACTTCAATGGTAAAAGGGAAAAAGGAAATGAGAGTGATGAGAAGAGGAAAATGTAAATAATAATTGAAAAGTGAAATTTATCATACACAATATTTTCCATGTCCTTTTAAGTCTTTGTTAGTAAATAATAATTGAATCGTTTTTCATTGTTTTTGTCCATAGCTCAATTTTTTTTGAAAACAAGTTACCATAAAAGAGCAAATAAAAAAGTAAAAATTAACGGTCAATGATCAATATATATAGTGATCAATTATGAGCAGTTAGCAGTCAGTAATCAATATTTTAAAATTAACCATTCAAACTGATATAAAGTATTTGATAATAAAGCAGTTAAAATTATAATTATATTGTAAAATAATGAATAAATATATTATTTTACATATTTTTTTTTAAATTTTTAATTATATATAATTAATATTTTTAATATTACATATATGAAATATATAATAAAAATGACTACTTTTTTTTAATTTTTAATAAAATTTACATTATTTTGTATATATAATTATAAGAGTATAAATGATAGCTATATGAATATATAAAATTAAAAAAATCAATATATATATATATATATATATATATATATATATATATATATATATATATATATATATATATATATATATATATATATATAGTTAGATAGATAGATAGCTAGATAGATAGATAGATACACACACCATTGCAATTTGAAATAATATCCAAAACTATAAATTATTGTTCTGGATCAAAAGCCAACATTTAATTATAAAATCTGAAAATTAAAGTGGTTGATAATTCAATGGTCAAATTTTATTTTTGATTTACCAAATATTGTATTTCAGTAATTGAACATCTAACCACCAACCCTATGTTTGAGAAGAGGTGAAAGTGAGGAAAAAGAAAAAGAGAGAGGAGAAAGACGGGAGAAAAGGTCATTTTTCCTTAGATTAAACTAAACAAGCACTGTATATATATAAATTGTATCTTAATCATTTTATAAATTACTAAGATTAAATTTATTATTATTATTATTATATATATAATAAAAATGAATTATTATTTTATTATTATTCTATTACATAAATCAAACTAAACGAGTCCTCTTTTCAAAAACATTTCAAACTAAAAAAAAAAAAAAAATTAAACGAGTCTTTAAATGTTAAAATATTAATTTTACATTTCCATTTAAAAAATTTTATAATATTAATCGAGGCCAGCAATCTTTTTCTGAAAATGACTGTACACTGACCAATAATTAGTCACGTTTCTTTTATTTTCCTTGACAATTTTAAGATTTATTATTATATTGCATAGGAAAATGGCTCTTCAAAAAGTTCAAGGGCATGGTACATATAAACCAAGGGCAGTATGCCCTACAAGGTGCAAGCCATGGCTTTGGCCCAAAAAAAAAAAAAAAAAAAAAAATTCAAGCCATGGTAATCCCACCAAATATTATTTTTTTTTTGGGACCATTTTTTTTAGATATTATAAAAAAAAAAAAGTTTGAGAGTGATATTTAATTACGATAATTTTTTATTAAAATTTATAATTATAATTTTTTAAAATAAATTTCAATAATCTTAATGAATAACAGTATCAAATAAATCTTCAATGATTTATAATGTGCTTAATTTGGCAGGTTATATAAAAAAAAAATGTATTCATCTTATATCTAAACTTATCCCAATTTTATTTTATTATCGTATAGGATGCTAGTATTAAATATTAATCACAACCTATAGTGTTATAATTGATCTTTTATCTAATTCTTTCTTCTTATAATTTCATTCAATTTATACGTCTATTAAAATTTTATTTATTTCGTGAAAAATAATATCATAAAATTAATTTTTTTGTTTGGTTCTTTCATTATAATAAATTTGTCAAAATTTAAAAAATAACTTTTCATTTTGAAAAGAAAAAATCATTTTTCTTAAAATTAGTTTAGTTTTTACTTGATCATAAAAATATTTTTCATTAACTAATTTTTTAAAATATTCCAAATGTGAAAAATATTTTTCAAGAAAATATTTTATGGGAAACAAATGAAGCCTAATATTAACTATTTTTTAAAGGGCAATATTATAACTAGTATATATATATATACACACATACAAAATACTTTATAGTTTGATTTTTTTTGTTTTTTTTTCACATTTTGAAATATGTGAATTTTTTGACAAAAAATAGATTCGTAGTTTAGGGCCTCCAACCTTAATGATGTTAGTGTCTACTAACGCTTATATAATAATAGTGATATTTATACAATGTAAGTATTATGTCAGTAATGATTAACACTGTTATCATTCTAGATTTCATACTGCTAATAAAAAAATTTCAAATTTTATTTTGTCAAAAAAATTCACATATTTCAAAATATAAAAAGATCAAATCACATAATTTTTTTTGTATTATTTTTTTATATTATTCATTTCATATTTAAAGTGCCTTTATTCTGTCAAGGTGGAAGCAAAAGTGGAATTTCATGAAGCTTCTAATTAATAATTATTCTAGTCAGAAGAGTAATTAATATTCATAATTAGATTTTTTTTTTCTTTTGGAGCACATATAGTAATTTCTTATTATTCCAATCAAGGTCTAAATGATTATTTTATTTATTTAACAATGATTTGATTTACAATAAAATTAGGATTATAGGCATTAGAAATAAATTACAACAATAAATAACACTAACTTAACATCATTTGAAATTTCCAGTTAAAACTAACAATTAATTTTGAGAGAAAAACAGTAAGAATATACTTATAATAAATTAGGCATTGTTTAAAGAAGTAGAATTTAATGAGAAGTATAAAAAATTGGTTTGTTTAGCCGTGATTGAATAAAGATATTGGGAAATAAGCATCTCCACTTCTTGAATTTGAGAGAAATAATTTTTTCAGGAGTTAGGTAAGTTGGACTTTCTTAATTAAGATAAATATAAATTGATATATTTATCCTCCGTTAAATAAGATCAGGCAAACAAACTAAATATTATTAGTTTTTATATTATTAATTTCTAAAAATAATAATGTAAAGTCAAACAAAAAAAATCTAGGCCTTATGGGTTTTTAAATCTTTCATTTTTTAATGTTTTTGTGCATGATAAATTTTAATAAATTTATGGAATATAGATCAATTTCTTAAGGTAAATAAAATACTGAACTACAATATATGCAAATTATAAAATTCATAATTAAAATCTTTCAAAACAAAAGAGACTTTATTTTTCAGAAAGTTATATGCATACACAATTATTTATACTTTTTAAGAAATAACTTTTCATAAAATAGACTTTCTTGAAAGAATATTTCTCAAGAAGTAGGTCATTAATTCAACGTCAATCTCGCAATACAAAACATCACAATTCAAGTTCTAGTGATTTGCTTTATATGTTATCGTCTAGATTTATCATAATTTAGTAGTTATATATCTTCTTTAAAAAAGTTGATGTTAAGAAAAAGAAAAGAAAAGAAAAATTATTTGAGAACAACAAACAATGACGTTACCTTAAAAGAAGAGTATTAGCACCAAGAAATAAATAATGAAACGGAAGTAGCTAGAAGTTTGTGCAAGTAACTGAAAGAAATCTAAACCTCCATATTGTTTTTTCATAAAGTTAGAAACTTAATGCAGTAGCCTTCGTTTCTGGTGTAAAATTAATGTGTGACAATTAAAGGTTAGACATTAAATTAATTAGGTATTTTTAGGGAGCAAATTAAGTTTATAAGTTAAATAAGTTATAAATTTAATAATGGAATACGTTTCTTTCGAATTAGAAATTTAAATTGATAAGTTTCTAATTTTATACTACTACTTTTTTAGCAATTTTTTAAAGTTTTTCAATGTATTGAGGAAAAAAGTTGAATCAATATTTTAGGGGAAAAAAAAAACTAAAAGTTGTTAAATTTTTGGATTTAAGTGAAATTGAGAAAAACCGTCAGCTCAAATCTTTAATTATACGTATCTACGTTATAAAGCAAGTATTTGATATTCATGATCACTTATTAGTATTTTTTTATTTTATTCTAAGAATTAGGGAAGGTGACTTAATTTGGGTCAATCGTTTAGTAATAAAAATACTAAAATTTAGTGATTTTTTCATTAAAAAAAAAGCTAGAAATTATTTAAATTAAATTTCAAAAACATTTCATATAAAAAATCATTAGTTGGAATTTAAATTTGAAACGTTGATCTTGACTGCCACCTCAACAAGAATTGTTGAGTCAGCATGTCAACTAGATGTTGCATCAGCAAAAGGTGCCACATCAACGTGTCATGTGGAAATAGGCGTCCACTATTTTTAATTTGTTAAAAAATTTAAAAAAAATTTTTTTTAAAAAAAAATCCTCTCTCAAACTCTTCATCTCCCTCACCCAATTCACACTCACACCCTCCCCTTCACTCTATCTGATCGCTATCGATTTCTGCCTCTATCTCAAACCCTCACAAACGTCTCTTTCAAGTAGACCCACTTCCTTGATTCCTATCCTTGCCATTGTCACCATCTGTCAATGACTTGAAAAATATATTACGCGGGTCTGTTGTTTTGTTCCTTGGATCTCTATCTTTGATTTATTTCAGTAAAGGGTTTGTTTTCATCTCTAGAGTTGAATGGGTAGAAATCATTATTTTCCATTGGCTTTTGGGTTTTTATTGGAGAGTTCATCTTGGGTTTCAAAAAAATGGTTCTGGTTTCATATAGGGGTTCAATAATTTGATTATTTTCAAATCTTAAAGAACCAAATCGAATTGAGAATAGAAATCACTAAATCTAGCCAATATAGAGCTTATTGATGGTCTATTTGTCTCACTCAACAATCTTAGAAAGGTTAATAAGTTGCTCATATTAAATGGATTTGGATAAAACTCATTCCTAAAAGTTAGCTCAAAGGAAGAGGGTGCTCAATCCATAATATATACACTATAACAAGCCACAAAGTTAGCGATGTGAGACAATTCAAACACCACCCATTGACACATACTAGGCTCAATTAGCATATGACACAATTGAATACTGAATTCGTGTTAGGAAGCACATGTGAAATTTAAAATTTAAGAATGGACGATCCATATGGCGGATACAAGAAGGCATAAGTGCATAACAAATATCTGGCTTGGGCTATGATATCATGTTAGATGTGTGCTTTGGTAGAATTCATTTTCAAAAGTTAACTCATTTTCAAAAGTTAACTCAAAGGAAAAGCTTGCCTAATCCACATTATATACACTATAACAAGCCACTAAATTAGTGATGTGAGATAATTCTAACAGCTCAAAAGCCAAGCCAAAGATACATTTGGAATTAAGCCAAAATGGTTTAACACAAGCAGGTTGCTTCTGTTGCTATAAAGTTTAATGAGAAGTTCTTGAAACATGATGTAGAGGGTTTCACCAAGTATTCTAGAGAGGATTTGTTGAAAGAATAGAAGAAGAGCTAATAGAAGGTCAAGGGATTAAGAAGAGCAAATACAAAGGTGGTAACAAGCTTCTGATCGATGATGGCGTGTCCAAGCTTACAATGATGTAACAACACATATCTGAGGCATGATGTGCAGCGATCGTGGTTGGTTATGGCTCATTGTGCTCGAGCCTTGGCAAGTGATGACCAATAATGACGATGGACCTCCTACTCAGATGCCAATGAAGTTCAATCGGCGACATGAGAAGCAGAGCATATAGATTAAACTAAAAAAAAAAAAAGAAAAAGATAAAAAAAAAAAAAAAGAAAAAGATAAAAAAAAAATTGAGAGTGGAAGCTAAAGAAAAAAGAAAATTAAAAATTAAATTCACGGTGAAGTGGCAAATATTGATGATATGGTATTTGTTGTCATGTTGAGTCAGTTTTTTTAAACAGAATTTCGGTCAATGATCTCAATATGAAAAATTTTTAAAAATTTAAGTATTTTTGGATGAATTTTTTTTTTTATAATTACATTGAAAAAATCACTAAAAATATATCTCGATATAAAGCTTGATATCTATATCTCTTTTTTAAAACATATCATTTTATTTTTGAGATAAGAGTTATAATCCAAGGGAGAGAAAAATTAAATTTCTTAAACCGAAAGAGAAACTTATTTAGGCATGACTGTAATAAAAATTGTAAATTGAGATAAAAATTAAAATTTCTACATAAAATTATTAAAATATGAATTTTGGATGTTTTAAGTGGTTAGGCCTATCCATTATTGTTTGAAGTGCTTTAAAATGAGAAAAAAGTGATAAGTATTTCAACCCTTTATTAATTTATTTTCTTTTATAAATCTCACCTAAAACTATGTAAGGATCTGGATTACATGATTCTTTCTGTTTTTTTTTTTTTTAATTGAATAATTTATTAATGGTTATTGCACTTAAATTAAATCTTTTAGAATCCATCTAGATAAACAGTAAATTGATCATCTTTATTCCAAATCAATGCATGCCTTTTCAGTCAATTGCTGTAAGCTTCATAGAAAAATAATTCATATCTATCTTCATTCTAAATTTATTTTAAGGAAAATTGCTATAAATTCCATAGACAATTAATTCATGGATTTGTATTATTAATGGTGGAGTCACGTCTAGCTGAGAATATGTAATTGCCATCCTTCAACTTTTTAAAATGCTTAATAATATATTAATCCCTCCGTTTTAAAATATTTATCACTTTAAAAATTTTATTTTGTTTTAAAATATTTATCATTTTAAAATTTCAAAAAGTATTTGTATTTTTTTTCAATTTTATCCTCATTTTATCATTCTATTAAACATTCACATTAATTGCTTTTATTTCTCTGCATCAAAATCAAAAAATGATATTTTAGTCTTTTTAATTTAGAATTATGATAATTAAATAACTTTCTTAATTTATATGCTGAAGTATTAAACGACTATTATTTTAAAATGGAACGAGTAAGTTATAATATTTTTAATATTTGACTCTTGAAAAAATAGAGGACAATTAAGAAAAGATCATCACATGAGACAATTATGAATTTTTGTTTAATTTTCTTTTTTATATAGTTTTATTTGTAATATTTTAAAATATTTTTATAGTTATACAATTATTAAATTTAGTATTGTATTTTTTTATGGATAATATTTGCCATTTTTCAAAATTTATCTATATATCAACTATTTAATTGAATCACTATTATTATATATTGTGTCATAAAAAAAAAAAAATTAGTGTATAAACTTATGCCCCCTCTAACTCAAGGTGCTGGCTCCGCCACTGGATATTACTCCATGCATTATTCAACCTAAGAGTATTTATAGTCAATTAGTTTAAAATCCCTTTTTTTAATAGCAGAACTTCAAATAATTTTTTTTTTTTTTTTTTTTAGAATTTGTGATATTGAAATACTCGAATCTAAAGTAGAAAAATACACTATCGACTATATATGCGAGTGATAGAATAATTCTTATGGAAGAACAAATAGAATATTTGTATTTTTTTATTATTTTTAATTAAACATATATGAAATTTCAGTAATAAATTAATGCAAGATATTTCTTAAGATTTTCTTTCTCTTTTTTAAAATGAAAATTTTATTTTTCTTTTTTTTAGAATGAAGATTTTCTTTTTTATTTTTTTTAAATAAAGATTTTATTTTTCTTTTTTTTTTTTCCCTTTTTGAGAATGAAGATTTCTTTTTTTATGATCTGAAATTATGATGTAAATTTTAAAATAGAAAAGGAAAATTATAAAATTTTATAGATTGCACTTGGATATATGTCTTTTTTTTTGAAATGGATATGTATCTTTTAAATTTATATTATATCTCTTATATTATAGAAAATTATATTCGTTTAAAAAAAATCATGGCCTCATTTGGATTGAGGGTTTCTCAAATCTATGAATTTAACAAAATTTATAAATTTTAAATTTATAAATTATGAAATTCATATATTCTAAGAATTTCACTATTTGGGTTAATTATAAAATCAATACATTGATAGTTATTAGGTTAAGGATATTTTTGAAATATTATATGTTAATTAGAGATAATATTTAAATAAAAAAATACCACAATTTCTCATTTATATAAAAAAGGTTAATTTTGGACTTTTCCAAAAATGAAGGATTCTCAAAAATAAAAGATTTTGAAAAATGAAGAATTTTCTAAATGCATAAAATTTTATTCTTTTTTAAATTGCCAAATAATAAATTTAACTTAAATTTATAAATTTCATAAAACTCTTATTTAAAATTCCTGCAACGATGCCTATATAATTTAGGATAATGGACCTAAAGTTTGATAATTAATATTTCAATTTTCATTCCGCCTATATTATCAATAATTCAGTCAATATTTACTGATAGAAGTATTTAAAGAATATAATCCTCATTTTTTTTTGAAAAATTTATAAATTTAAGAGTGTAAAATTGCTAAAATTTAAAATTTTAATTTTTATAGTATTATACGTTTATTTTTTTTTTGGTGAATTTAGCTTTTATTGGTATTTGAACTAAAAACTTTAAACTAAAATAGAGGGGTTTAAATTTTGTAAAAAATATTATCTAAATACATTTATTTCCTATTTTATATCTAGAATAATAAATTATCGCAATTCTAATTCTTCCACTTTTCCATTATTTCAAACAAATATAGCTTTAAACCATCTTTGAAAGTTGAAATAAGAAAGGAAAAGAAAGAAAAATGGATTGACATAAGAGTTATGAGTTTGAGAAATTAATTATTTAGACAAAAAAAATTAAAAAATTATTTATATATTAAAAAACTAGTTATCCCTTTAAATGTGTATTCGCTTTCTTTGAAAATTAAAAGAATAATAATTTCTCTTATTTATTATTAAAAATAACTTTTAATATTATTATTTTACTCTTAATATCATTTTTTATTTTTTAAACTTTCAAAATTAAATACTCATTAATTATTTTTTTCTTTTTTATTTATCTCATGAATTAATAATTATTTTTTCTTCACAAAGAGAACTCAAAAAAAAAAAGACTTAGACCTTGGAAAATGGGACATACACTTAGGTATCATTTAATATGCTTTCTAGGAAGAATACTTCTCGGAAAGTATGCTTCTTGGTAAGTAAATTATTCGGGAAGTTATTTTCTTAAAAGAAAGCTTCCTAAGAAATAATTGTATTTTTAATTTGAATATAATTAACTTTCTGAGAAGTAGATTTTTTTTTTACTTAATAATAAAAAAAATACATTTCCTCATTTATTCATTTCTATTTAATAAATGATAGATATATCAATTTATATCTATTTTAAGTAAGAAAGCCTAAGTTTTTTACTAGTTTTTTTAAGAAAGTGTACTTCCTAAAGAAAATTGGAATGTTTTTTATTTTATTGATAAAAGAAATGGATACAAAATATGAACACAAGGCAAGCTTATTTATCATGTATCTCTCACTGATTTCCATAAAAAATGATAAGCTATAAAACCTAATTTAAATATAAAATCAGAATCAATGTTGATCCAGTCAATCTTCAATCTCCATCAGATACAAATAGCTCTTTTGCTGGAGTTTCTTCAGTTTTTGGACTATCACATTGGCTTGAATTGGTTGTTACTTGAATCATCTTATCACCCAACATCTCTTTACTGATATGGGATTTGACATGAGGGTTGTTATTAGAGATTTCAGCCTTATCACTCTATTTTATTTGAACTCCCTTATTACTCCATTGACCCTCACAATTATTATTACTGATGTGTACAGTATTGCTAATATCCTCCCGTAAACTATGTGGAGGCTAAAGACATAGTTTGGTTTGGAAGAATTTGAGAGCGGCTTTGGACATTGGTTTAGTGAAGACATCAGTAACTTGAAGATTAGTAGAGATATGTCGTGTAACAAGCAACCCAAGAGCAACTCGTTCGCGCACAAAATGATAGTCAAGCTCAATGTGTTTACTCTAAGCATGAAATACAAGGTTAACTATCATATAAAGAGCCCTTAGATTATCACAATAGAGGACCGGAGGAGAGGTAAGTGGAATGCGAAGATCATTAAGAATGAAAGTGAGCTATGTAAGTTCAGCGATAGTGTTGGCCATTGCTCTATATTCAGCTTCTGTGCTTGACCTTGAAACTATATGTTGCTTCTTGGCACATCAAGAGATAAGGTTGCTTCTAAGAAAAACATAGTACCCAGTGGTGGAATGTCTAGTCGTAGGACAGCCAGCCCAATTTGCATCAGAATAAGCACATAGATCAAGTGCAGTTTGGGAATTAAAATGTAAGTCATAATCAAGAGTACCTTTTACATATCTCAGAATTCCTCGAACAAGTTTCAAATGTCCAACATAGGGATTATGTATGAATTGAGATATATAATAGACACTATAAGAAAGGTCTGGCCGTGTTAACGTTAAATATTATAGAGCACCAACAAGTCCGCAGTAGTGGCTTGGATCAGTTGAAAGAAGTTTGACATTTGATTCAAGTGGTGTTTTCATGGTTGCTGTCCACCATTTGAGACCGTTCAAGGATGGTCAAGGCATAATGTGATTGGGACAAATGAATACCATTAGATGTTTTAGTGATCTCAATGCCAAGGAAGTGATGGACTTCACACAAATCCTTCATAGCAAATTCTTCACTCAGGAGTTGAATGAATGTTGCAACGAGTTATGAAGTAGAAACTGTGAGCAGTATATCATCTACACAAAGAAGTAAAACAAGTGGGCCTTGATCAGAGTGAAATATAAACAAAGACGTATATGCCAAACTACAAAAATAACCAAATTTAAGAAGAAAAGTACTAAAACGATCAAACCAAGCACATGGTGCTTTTTTTAGACCATAAAGAGCTCTTTGAAGCTTGCACACAAAACTTGGATGTTGAGAATTTGCCATTCCTAGAGGTTGTTGCATATAAATGTTTGTTGATACTTTCCTCAAACTCAAAAAGTAGACATTCTATTTCGCTAGAACTTTTTTCAATAATGGCTACTAAAATGCCAATTTTTTCTATTTTCTAAAAAGTTTTACTTTCTTAATTTACTATCCCATAGCAAGTAATATCTTAATTAGCTTATCATTAAGCTAATAAATCTTTAAATTTCTAGTTAGCGGATAAGTGGAGAGTGCACACATCCTCTCTCTCTTTTATTTTTTCCTTGTCATTTATGCAGAATGACTTCCTTACAAGTGACTTGTACAAGGTTTTATAATTTATACATGTAGAATATCGACATTTTAAATATGAAAACAATTGAAAAATAGATTGTCTTTTTATTGTTCTCATTTTCTCCTAATATCCTTTTTTAATTGCCAAATGAAATAATTAATTTATTATATCAATCAATCATTCACTCTTTAAAAAAAAAAAAATTTGAAATTAAATTTATTGTCTAAATCATGTAAATATACTATTAAACTATATCTAAATATGGAATCAATCAATTATTAATTCTATATATATTTTTGATAAATTTTATTATAATTTTAATTTGAATTTAGATTTTTTCAATTTTGAAAATAATTTCAGTATATACTAAAAAAAAATTGATTGATACTTTAGATTCTTATTAAATAATTAGAATCCTTAAAATGTAATTCAACAAGGTGTGTATGAATATAACCCAGCCAAAACATGGAAATAAAATGGTAAAATGATATTTTTGGTATCTCAATTTAATAAAATTTGTCAATTGGGCATTTGAACTTATAAAAATTTCAATTAAGTATTAACTTGTAAAAAAATTTCAATTGAGTGTTATTATCAACTGGTAACCCCCTGTGAATTACAAAAAAGTTCTTAAAAAATTATAAAATGTTCTAAAAATTTTAAAATTCTTGCAATTAATTAGCCATCTTCTTCATCTTTTTCTACCAAATCTGTCACTTAAAATTTTTATATTTTCACAAATTTAATTATTTTTTTTCACAAATATTCAATATAAGATATAACAAAAAATAATTAAATTTGTAATGAAAATGAAGATATTTAAATTCTTAACTTAGTTCACAAATTTAATTATTTTTTATTCACAAATATTCAATATAAGATATGACAAAAAATAAATATTTTTATTTATTTAAAAATTATTCAAAATATTCAAAATTTGATTATTTTTTGTTTTAAAAATTTTCAATCTAAGTTTCAAATTTGAACATAAATTTTTACTTATTATATTTTTATTCATGTATTTCATTTTAATTCGAAATTTCTTTGTTTATCAAATATGGAGATATTGATAAGAAACAGTAATTTTAAAAAATTTAAAATAATAGATTCAGTAAAAAAAAGATAAAGAAAATAGCTAAATTAAAATAATTTTAAAATTTTTGAATAATTTTATAATTTTCTAAGAATTTTTTTTTTGTAATTTATATAAAGTTACCAGTTAGTAACCTGCTAATAACACTTTATTGAAATTCTTTAACACCTAATTAAAATTTTTGTAAATTTAAATACTCAATTGATAAATTTTATTAAGTTGAGACACCAAAAAAATTATTTTAGCAAAAGAAAATAAGGAGTTACTTTTAGTTAAACCAAGATTTGACATTTAATTGGGCTAATTAATTAATTTGCACTAGAGCAAGATACCTATACAAACTACTATTCTTGAATAATGCCTCAATTGCAGTCAGATTCACAAAATCATATTGTTAGTGTAATTTAATGACAGATGCATACACCGTTTTAGTAATAAATTCAAATCGAATTTTCCATTTCGTAATAATAATAATAATAATAACAATAAAATTAAAATTAAAACTTTTGCAAAAAAAGAAATACTAACAAAAAAATTAAAAAATAACCAAAAAAAAACCCTCTGAAAGGGCATTTTTGGTATAAAAATCAAGTAGGACATAACCGTAAATTAAAGGTAACCGTAAATTAAAGGTACCAAGCAGGGCCAAACTTGGAAACCCAACCTCATTATATACGCCTCCATTGTTTTCTTGTAGAATCACATCTATTGTAAACAAACAGAGAGAAAGAAACGAAGAAAGAACAGAAATAACAAAACCTCCCATCTCTCTTTCTCTGTTACTCTCTGTTTGTTTTTCTTTCCTCTATGTAATCATTTTCGATTGTTTGCAGAGAGGAAAGAAAAACCCATCTCCTCCATTTCGCTTTTTCTTTTTAAAACGTAAGCTTTTTAAAGAGAGAAATAGCTGCATTTCGTCATTAAAAATTGCAGAAGGTGAAACGTGATTTAATATTTTTTTTGTTTAGTTTAAGTGTGAGGAAAAAAGAAAAGATGGAGATGGGTGGAAAGAAATTTGCAGTTCTTCTTTGCGCTGAGGATTCGGATTATGTGAAAAAGAAGTTTGGAGGGTATTTTGGGGTATTTGTTAGAATGCTGGGAGAGGAAGGAGATACATGGAGTGTTTATAGAGTGGCTTCTGGAGAGTTTCCTAGTGATGATGAGATTGAAAGTTTTGATGGGTTTGTTATTACTGGAAGTTGCAATGATGCTCATGGAAATGATGTTTGGATCTGTAAACTTCTGAATCTGTTGAAGAAATTGGATTCCATGAAAAAGAAAATTCTGGGTATTTGTTTTGGACACCAGGTATTATATTTTATTATTGGTTTATTTTAATTGTTTTGATATTTTTTAATGTGCTTGTGTCTTTTGAACTCTCTCTTTAGGTGCCTTGTTTTGTGGGGAAATGGTCAAATTTTGTTTGCTCTAGTCCCTTTTAAGAACTGTTTGGTATGATGGAAAATTTTCCTTTCCTTCCTTCACATTACTCTAGACATCACAGGATAAGTTACTCTACAAATCTTGTACTACAAGATTCCAATTTTTCCCTGGAATTAAGGAGAATTTAAATTGAATTTTTCCTTTGGATTCTTATTCTCCATTTCAAGGAAAAGAAATGGCACTCAAGCAATTCCCCTTTTTAAAAAGGGCAGAATGGTCATTCGAAAGTTTGAATTGGTTCAATAGTCCAAAAAAGAGCTAAATTTGATCAAAAGTCCACACAAATAAAATGTTAGCAGAAATTGAAGGAAATACTAAAAAAAAACAAAAATTACATAAAAAGGTTATTTTTTTTTTATTCTTTGTGTGTGGACCACTTGGATAAAATCTCATGTGTTAGTGATTCATATACCGTACAATCCTGGTAAAAATCTCATGTGTTAGTGATTCATATACCGTACAATCCTGGTATGATTGGGACCACGATAGCTTTTTCAGTGTTATTACACATTTGTGGAATTCTGATTTCCTGTTATCTCAATCTGCGGTTAGATAATAAAGGGCGTCAAATGAATTTTCAAGTGATCCCACTTTGTTCTTGCATTCAACTTACCCTTTGTTTCTGTGGGGTCAGACTTTCCATTGAAATTGGAAGATGATTTAATGATCTTCTTGGCTATTGATTCTTTTCTAAGTATCAATAATGTCCTTTCTTTCTTTATATGCCTTTGTAATTTTTTGGTCATACTCCAATTTTTCCACATTCAATGCATAAAACCAAACTTCTGATTGTCAAAATTTGGTCTTGAGATGTGATTGGTTTTTCTTGTTTAATTAAAGAAAATGTCAACTCAAGTCAAATTGATTTGCATATTTATTTTTAGGATAAAACTGTAATGTAATAAAATATAATATAATGTAATCAAATATATTTTTAGTATAATATTTATATTAAAAATGTATCTTGATTACATTACATTAATAAATTTGAAATAAAATGGTTCGCTTCCCTTAGTTTTTCATATTTTAGGATCATGCCCTTTTTCTATAATTACTACTCTTATTGAACAAGAGACCTCTTATAGAAGGTGTGAGGCTCACCTATTATGAGAGGGTCAGAACATAGCTCTAATCTATTATTATTAGCTCTCATCCTTTTATATGTGTGATGCATGCATCATTCAGAATTTGTTTGATATATTATCTCTTAAGTTTCTGTTGAAAAAGTATTATGTTGAGAATATTAATTATGAATATGGTTGAAAGTGTTTGATATATTTCATTTTTAAAATGACATTTTTTTTAAAAAAAAAATCGTTTTAATTTCAACCACAACAAACTTTCTATTATTCCAAATTTTTTTTTTTTTATTTTTTTTTTCAATGCTTGAGCGTGTGAAATTTTGCATAAAACCCATAATAAAGTAATTGGTAGGTGTGTGTATGTCATAGTTGTAGGAGTAAGACATTTTATAATGTTTACAACTAAGATGTCTATTAGTCCTTTTCAACTTTATATTACTAATACCTTTCTCAAATGTTGTAGGTGTGTTTGGTGGTGCACGTAGCTAGATAAGCATCACATGAATTGGACACTTGCTACACAGTCGGTGTACTGTAGTATAGTTCACTAGTGTAATAGTGTTCGTCAAGATAAATTAATTAAGATATTCATAACCTTATAATAGCATATCTTTAGTATAGATCTCTATTGTATGTTCTGCCAAATAGACTCATGCATATATGAGCAGCAAGATAAGATATGTCAGTATACAATTTGGACCACATTTCATTGAAACACATGGGTATATCAGCAATAGAATTATTTTGTGCATACGTATATATAATAATGTGTATAACTTCCATTTCATAATTATTTTTATATAGTTTAGTTTTAATTAATATTTACTTCTTGATGGATAGTAAAATTATATAGCTGTATCATTGTATATCAATCTGATAGTGGATTGTCAATTTCACATATAGTATTTCTTTTTCTTCTTTAAAATAAATTGAACTATTTCATGGAATATGTATATGTGTGTGTGTGTGTGTGTGCAGGCTACTTTGTTAATCTAGTGCTTTCCTAAACTATTTTGTCTTTGTTGGTTTTTTTTTTTTTTTACCAAAAAATATTATATATAATACAGACAAATTCAACTGACAATTAAATTAAACATGTTAGAGTCAAATCTGTGATCTTGGAGCATCTCAGTAGTCATATTTGTTGGGTTAATCTTTTATAAAGCAAGAGATTTAATAGTACAAGAAATGATATTTTGTAGGAAATTGTTGTCTTTCCTTGTGTGTATGTGTGTGGAGTAGTTTATATTGGTTGTTACATTCTCTTTTGTTTGAGTTGATTAAAATCTAAACATAAAAGAAAGAAAAAATCCAACCATGAACTTAGTACGAGATAAGATATTGTACAAAACCTAAAAGTCACATGCTCAAAATGAATGAGATTGTTTCTTCTTTTACACAAATTATTACATATTAGAATTTTTTTTTTTTTTTTTTAGTCCTTGTCTGACATAATTGCTGTGGGGATGATATGATTTTTGTATTTACTAGTAAGCAATCTATTGGAGATAATTAACTTTGTATTGCAAGTTTTTTTTAATTAAATTAGTGATTTAGTGGTCGAGTATTTGATTTACACTTTTAATTTGCTTTCTTAAGAATGGTTCATGGTTTTGATTAGGTACTAGCACGTTCATTGGGAGGAAAGGTCTGTCGAGCAGTTTCAGGCTGGGATATAGGCATCACAGCCATACATTTCTCATCATCATCAAAACTCTTTTCATCACTTAAGATGCCTGCCTTACTGTCTGTGATAGAGTGTCATAGAGATGAGGTTTGTTCAATATGAAAATGAGCTGGTAACACCAGATAACAAAATCCAATATATATATTTTGTGTTATTTTTCTACTGTATTTCCACTGCTTTGCAACTCATTGTATTATTATAGGTCATTGAACTCCCTCCGGAAGCAGAGGTGATGGCATGGTCTGATAAGACTGGAATTGAGATGTTTAAGTATGGAGATCACATCATGGGCATTCAAGGTCATCCTGAGTACACTAAAGACATTCTCCTCCACTTGATTGACAGACTTCTCCAACGCAATTTTATTGTGGTATGCTACATTATATATGTCTTTCTGTTTGAGATAAGAGTTCTTACCTGCTTTTTTCGGAGCATATTCAAATGAAGAATTTTATATAATTTCTATTGGCTTTATAATTTACTTTTTGGGACTCAGAGAAGTATGATTCGTTGGTGTAGGACTCATTGGCTGATGAGATAAAGGCAAATTTGGATGATCAAGAGGTAATTTTGGATAAGGAGGCATGGAGGAAGCTATGCACCAACTTTCTCAAGGGTAGATTATAATGATGAGAAATTTCCACTTGATATTAAAAAAAAAAAAAAAAAAAATGGGGTACTGAATTGTAAATTAGAACAAGTGAGGAGATTAATGGTTGATGAAGCACACAAATTACATGAGTCAGTAATTAGGTGTGTGATTAGTAAAGGTGGGTTAGCCATCAATTAACTAAGAGCAAGTTTAGGCCAAACCACAAAGCTTTGAATTATGGGAAATTAGTTGTTGTGTGGGGAATTAATTATTATTATTAAAATGTCCGCAAGTTAGTGGGTTTTTAAGGGAAACAAAGGTGATTTGGCAAGGCTTAAAATGGAAATAAAATTTTTATGATTTCATTTGTTTATATATTTAATCTCTTTATATTTTTCAATTCTGGATATTTTCAGTTCAAATTTTTAATATGATTTAGTATTTTCGAACTGCTCTCAGTATTAATATCAAATAATAAATATAAGACTTTACTTTAAATCATTAATTCAATAGAAAGATTTTTTTCCCTTTTTTTTTTTTTTTTTATCAATTAGGTTTTAACTTAATAGTGAAAAAACAATTTTAAATTTCAGCTTTCCATTTACTATAATAATGGTAATTTATATTAATAAAAATTATACTATAATATTAAATTATTTTTATCATAATGCTTGAATCATTCAATAAACAATAATTTAAAATAAGAATTTAAAAATACAGCTCATGATAAATGCCAATCTTATGTAAATTATGAAATGAAGAACTCTCGTATGATAACATACCCTACATAATAATAATAATAATAATAATTGTACCAATAGACTTTTGGGAAAAGAAAAGTAAGAAAATTAAATGGCAAGCCAAGTGTCATCAAATTAATTGAATTTTGCGTAGTATCACAGTTGTTAAATTTCAATTCATTTTCATCATTCCCATTTAATTGGATGGGATGAAGCACTTGCCATATTGTCGTTAGTTAGCAGGTTATGCTTCGCGTCAGTATTAACGGGTAAATACTGAAAATTTGAATTTAAGATATAATTCGGTTATTTCAGTCATTTAATTTGGTTAAAAATGAATAAAAATTCAGTTTTTAATTTAATAAAGAGTTTTATTTATTCAAATTAATCAAGCTGATCAATTATATATATATATATATATGATCAGGCTTGATCAATATGAAAAAGGAATGGGCTAGATCTTCTCTTCTTGGACCTGGGCCTTATGCCTGAGCCTGATGCCTGCGAAGGAGAAGAAAAAGGATCAGAGAGGAGCCAGGCCTCTTGCCTGACTTTAACCCTCCGACGATCAAGTTAGTCCTTTATTCATAGTATTTTAGTGAAAGAAAAGGGATGAGAGAATGCAGAGTTTCAACTACCTGTGCTTAGACTTTTCTTTCCCTTTTGTATGATTTTTGGGTTAGGTACGTCTGACACCTTTCTTTTGAGGAAGGACATCCTCTGTCATTCGACCATGCTGGTTGGTGAAAGTTGGTAGCAGGCGCATGTCCCTTGTCCCATCCCTAGGGATGTCTGGTAATGGGGTGTCAAGACATGGTGCAGATTGTCTAAGGACTGATCCTCCTGCTGGATGACTGGACATGTCATCAGAGGGCTTCGGCCCTTACTTGCTCAGCAAGTCATCCGGCTGGCGAAGGAGGGGACTAGCATCTAGTCCGAAGGCCTTTGGACTTGGATCGTTCGAGGGTCCGGCCCATGGGCCCTGTTTCCGTTTATCAGTCTCTGAAGGCTTTGCAATGAGCTTGGGCTATAGGAGGGTCCAAGCCTCTCTTGAGAGTCATTTTCATCCCTCATCAGGGCCCCCCCTGTTTTATTAAGGAGAGAGCGAAGAGTTGAACCTTAGTAAAACAGCTTCGTACCCTTGTATTCTTATCTTCTGAGGTCTTTCGATTGAAGAGAACTGCTTCCGCTTTGAATGGCGAAGAGGTCCTTTCATTTCCTTGTCTTAGGAGAGGCTTTCGTTTTACTGGGGGGCTTCGTCCGATCTAGGCATTCACTTCATCTTCTCGATGGATAGCCTTCGTCTAATTGAAGGGATCAGAGGTGCTAGGAACCGTCAGCATTCTAGATAGTCTTCGTAGGGTAGATGGAAGGTCACACAGCCATTGAATGCATGCACAACTGACAAGGGCATTGAATGCCAAAACGCGCATTGAATGCACGTCTCCTCGTTCTCCCCATTCTTCCACGTGTCGCAGCAGACGGTTAAGTTTTTCATGGATTTTAAATTTTGAACATCCATTTAATGCCCCCACTTATTGCTGTGGCAGTTACCGAGGACGCTCTCAGTATATATATTCCTTTGCCTTCCCATATCCAGAACTTCTTGCTTATTCTCTCGAATCTCTTATTTTTCATAGTTTTCCCATATCTGTTATTTGGCATTTGCTTCCCTTTCTTCTTTCATTCCAATGGCCCCCAGAAAAGAAAACATTCCCCATAGGGACCAAGTGAGCTCCTCCCATTACCAAAAGATACTGGAGGAGGAATGGGGGGAGATAGCCCCTATTGCAAAAACATCTGAATTTTTGGCCTTCGGCCAGAACTTAGAAGGCAGCACTCAGTTCATATTCCGCCGGTCTGAGGCTCACAAGAGGGTTTACTCTAGCGACCCCAAAGCTGCTCTACCTAAAGACAACCGACACTACATTATTTTCTACCACCAACTGGAAGCTGGTCTTCTTTTTCCTCCTACGAAGTTCAAAGTTGAATGCTTCAACTACTTCGGAGTAAATCCAATGATGCTGACCCAGAACTCTATAAGGGACATGCACGTCTTCGAAGTTCTCTGCTTCGCTCACGGCATTCGTCCTTCTGCTCGCCTGTTTCAATGCTTTTACAGGATCCAGAGCGCTCAGAGGTTACCGGGGGTTTACATGACTTCTGCCAGGCCTCGCCGAAGCCTTTTCTTTGGTAAAGAGAACAAAGTGAAGGACTGGAGAGGCAAGTTCGGGTTGATAGAGGTCACTGACGGCCTCGGCGATAAATCCCCTGGATTTGGTTTCCCCGGCCATTTCCTGCGTCCCACTGAAGGCCTTACTGAGTGGCCTGAGAGGCTGTCCACTGAGGAGAAATCGAACCTCAGGACCTTGGTCCATCAGGGTTATACTTATAACTCTGAAAAGATGATGGCCTCCTTCTATGCGGAGGACGAGCATGGCCTTCCAACTCCTAGACTTTTGCTGAAAGATATAAGAGGTAACTCTGCTCCTCACTCCTCACTTGCTATAGGTTTAATTGACTGTGGAGTATTGATCTTGTTGTTGCTGTGTTTGTTGTTTCGATTGCAGTGAAGGCCAAGGATCCTACCCATTATCAGGATATCATGAAGGAGACAAAAGGGGTTTCTCCAAGACCCTTCAGCGAAGATGCTGAGCTTCCTATTCTTGACCTCAAGACGGGGAAGTTTCGTTTGCGCTCCTCCTCCGCCCTGCAGTCTTCGTCGGCGAAGCTTCGTAAGGATAAGCTGACGAAGCCTGTCTCCGCTGGCTCCGGTTCAGCTGTTGGATCAGAAGGGGCCCAGGTGAGTGTGGCCAGTGCGAAGTCCATTCGAATAATTCGAAGGCGACTTGTTAAGGCTTCTGATCGCTCTGTTCCTGTTGTGCAGAGAGGTACTCCTCCGCTTTGAGCTGCACCCATTGCTGCAAGGCCTGCTCCTCAGAGGGGCATCTCAATCTCAGGGCTTTCTGAGGCTTCCATTCCTCCGCCTCCACCTCCTTTAGCGAGTGATAAGGGAAAGGGAGCGTCCGTACCTTGTCCGCACAAGCTGAAAGTAAAAGGGCCCCCCGTCCCCAATGTTCTTGACCTAATTGCTCACTCTTCTCGGGGGGCGGAGCAACTGGCGGACTTAGAGAAGGCTCTGACAGATGTTCCTAATGCTGAATTTGAGGCCCGTCTGAAAAACCTGGTGGATGACTTGAGTGCCCCTGTGGCCGAAGCTGGGGCAGGTAACTTTTCTTCTCCCCCATCACCTTCATCATATAAAGACCCTCGCATTATCCGAGGGACATATCTGAGATGGTCAAAGGAGGTCATACCAGGGAGATCTCCTAGTGCCGAGGAGGTCGAAGCCTGGGAGAAGTATATTGAGGAGCAAAGGATTTCATATCCTGACTTTGCAACTCTCAGGAGGCTTTATCCTTCCCCAGTTAATACTGCGGCCGAAGGGGAGGCCTTCGTTTCAAGAAACAGAGGCAACTTCTTGCCTTCTTATTATCATTTACTTCTTCTTGTGTCTTTATCTGCTGATTTGAATGTGTGAATGCTTTTGCTCTTGTACTTTGCAATTTTTATGGGCGAAGCGGACGCCCCTGCTCAGGAGCCTTTCCTGGAGGCTTCGTTCACACCTGTCATGGCTTCTTCCGAAGCCAGCAAACCATTTCCTTCTGCTGCTGTTCCGCTGGCGGCTGATCAGGGGGCTGCTATTGCTACACCCGACGAAGCATTTCCTTCAGTTGCTGCTTCGTCTGGGATCATGCCAGGGGCTGTTGTTACTGTCAAAGGTGTCTCCTCTCTTCGTCCCCCTAAGAGGAAATTAATAGTGGGGGAGTTCCTTCGTCGCAAGAGGCCTCTGGCGGTAACTTCAACCATCCCCGTTCCAGAGGCCCGCTCTGCTTCAGAGACTCCTTCACCTGGGACAGATGCAGGAGTGTCAGCTCCTCCATAGGGGACAATAAAGGAGGCTTCTCCGCCAAGCAAGAGGCCGCGAATCGAAGAGCCAACGGAGATTGTAGTAGTGGATTCACCTCCGCTCGAAGGAGTCGAGGCATCTGCTGGTCCTCCTTCTTCCATTGCTCCCACCGCCACGGTCTTGGCCCCTATGCCCTTCCTGCGTCCGGCCCCTAGGCCTCTTTTCGGGTCTGTGGAGGATACTCTTGCCAGGCAAGAGACTCTGCTAGAGAAGGTAAATTCATTGCTCACTTGAGTTGTGACCGTTTAGCACATTGCCTAATCATTACTGTTTGTTGCAGGCGCTTCTGGATTCTAAAATTTTGAAGACTGATTTCGGTCTTCTGAGGGATCATTATGAAGACGTCCGGCAGGCGGCGGAGGACAGGTTGGGATTATGTTCCCGTCTGGAGGAAGAACTAGCTTCTGCAAAGGCGAAGGGTGAGGAGGCCATGGAACAATCCAGGGCCCATGAAGAGGCTCGTTCGAAGGCCGAAGGAGAGGTTAGCGCCTTAACTGCGGCAGTGGCATCAAATGACAAAGCCATTACCGATCTCAGCGTGCAACTGGACAAGTTGAAGAGTACTAATGAAGAGCTTGCCCGAGAGGCCGAAGAGGTTCCTAGTCTTCGAGAACTCCTGAAGAAGACTCAACAGGAACTTCGAGTCTCAGAATTTGGATACACACAAGCCTCTACTCGGGCTCAAGTTGCACTTGAGAAGGCTAACAAGGCCGAAGAAGGTCGGCGAAGGGCTGTGAGGGATTTTATGCAGTCTAAGAGTTTCGATGACATCATCACATACCACACCTATAAGGTAGCAGCCGAGTATTATAACAATGCTCTCCATGACGCAGCGGAGCACTTTCCTGATATGCTGCAAATGGTATCTGAATTGGATGCTGCTGAAGAACCTCCAGCGCCGGACCTTTCAGAGTTCCAAGATCCCATTCCTAAGGGGGATGAAGGCCTTTTACCACCCGAAGACTTCCCAACTTGGAATAAAGATGGACTCGCTTCGTCTCCCATTCCCGAAGTTTCTAGCGGGGGCAAAGGGGATGCAAACGAAGGACCTCCTTCTGGGACGGGTCTTGCCTCAGCCAAACCTCTATCTATCATTCAGCCAGATCCTTCGAATGATCAGCCTCTGCCATCTTCTGTAGCAGTGGTTCCTCCAGGCGATCCTCCGCCTTAGACATTCTTTTGTACTTCATTCTTTTGTAATTCTTTTGTATTTCATTCTTTTGTAAATAAATGTAATACATTTACTTCCACGAATAATACAGTTATTATGCTTATGCTTTTGTGTATGCTTTGCTTGTAATCCAACAAGCCTTTGTGCAATGCCTTAGCGAAGTTTCCGTTCCAATAGGAGTTCAAGCACTTTCACCTTCTCCTCCCATTAGACCTTCTTAGCTTCGTGCCTAGATTTACTAGGACTTAGGCTCTTCCTTAGGAAAGTTCTTCCCACTCTTGGTGAGGCTTCGTGCCTAGATTTACTAGGTCTTAGGCTTCTTCTTAGGAAAGTTCTTCCCGCTCTTGGTGAGATTTCATGCCTAGATTTACTAGGGCTTAGGCTTCCCCTTAGAAAAGTTCTTCCCGCTCTTGGCGAGGCTTCGTGGCTAGATTTACTAGGGCTTAGGCTTCCCCTTAGGGAAGATGCGAGGCTTCGTTATTGCGAATGGAGATAATTTGAGGCAAACAACGTTTCTGTTATTGTTATTGATAATACATTTTGAGGTGCTCGATGTTCCATGTATGAGGAATTTCCACTCCCTTTAGGGTTACAAGCTTGTAAGTGCTAGGACTTAGGACTCTTTTTACTTGGAAAGGTCCTTCCCACGTGGGTGCAAGCTTGCCTGTGCCTTCACGTTTGCCTGTAGTCTCTAAGAATCTCATTACTAGATCCCCTTCGCCGAACACTCTGTGCTTTACTTGTTGAAATGATTAGCAGCTCTTTGTTTGTAATTAGCCATTCGAATGCTGGCCAATTCCCTGAGTTCCTCTAGGAGATTGAGATCGATTCTTCTAGCTTGATCATTGTGTCTGTCTTCACAATAATTGATCCTTCCACTAGGGAGACCTATATCCACTGGAATTACTGCTTCTGTGCCATAGGTCAGGCTGAATGGAGTCTCTCCGGTGGGTTGCCTAGGAGTAGTTCTGTATACCCATAGGACATGGTGTAGTTCGTCTGCCCAGCTTCGACCATATCCTTCCAATCTCCGCTGCAGGCCTTGTAGAATAGTCCGATTTGTTACCTCTGTCTGGCCATTTGTTTGAGGATGGGCTACTGATGAGAAATGTTGTTTGATCTGAAGCCCTGAACAAAAGGACCTGACTTTAGCATTATCGAATTGTTTGCCATTATCGCTAATGAGCTGATAGGGAATGCCGAATCTGCACACTATGTTCCGCATAAGAAGTTGATCACCTTTTCTGCAGTGATAGTGGCTAAAGGTTCGGCTTCCACCCACTTGGTGAAGTACTCCATTACTACTAGGAGAAACTTTCTCTGACCTGACGCTGCGGGGAAGGGTCTGACTATGTCTACCCCCCACTTAGCGAAGGGCCGTGCACTGGAAATAGGGACCTGCTCTGCTGCTGGAACATGTTTTCCACTGTCAAATTTTTGGCAAGAGGGGCACTTTTTAACAAATGCCACGGCTTCTTCTTTCATCCTCGGCCAGTAGTACCCTTGCCTAATCGCCTTAGCTGCCAGCGCTTTTCCGCCTATGTGCATTCCACAGGATCCTTCGTGTATCTCCCGAAGGACGTACTCGGCTTCATTGGGCCTTACGCATCTCAGCCAGGGTAATGAATAAAGTTGAGTGTTATTGTTCGCATCAAATGACAAATTCTGCATTATTTCTTGCTATAAACAAGGGTTATATGAGCGTAAAATATAATATGTGCACTTTATATACCTCAAATTTATGTAAGATGCTCGTTTAACCTATATGATTGCATTTTCTGAAAATATATTATATGCAACATGAATCATATGAAGTCTAATCAGACTTTAGGCCTTCGGCCTTCGGCCCTCGTCTTTAACCTTCAGCCTCTAGCTTTCACCTTCGTCCTTTCTTTCTGCTTCTTCGTCCTGACTGCCATAGACGTGAAACACTTCGCCATTGGGCTTTGGGATCGTCATCCTCAAGTGTCTGATATTTGTCGAAGCGTCCAGGTCATATAGCAATGGCCTACCCATTAAGACATTATATGCCAAATGTGTCCTGATGATAACAAATGTGGCCATGGTAGTAACATTTTCGAGGGCGGTGCCAACTGTGAAGGGTAGTTTTGCCACTCCAATCGATGGGACCTCCGTTCCATCCAAAGTGCGAACTGGATTTCCCACTTCTTCCAGATCTCCCTCCTTGAGACCCATCTTTAAATATGCTTCCCTCGTCATCAGGTTGACTGAACTTCCTTCGTTAACCAGGATCCTTTTAACTACATAATTGGCTATAATCGCTTGAATCACCAATGGATCAGCGTGAGGGATACGAAGGGTACTTCCATCTGGCCTCTCTAGTCGATTTCCCCCTCTTCCACAATAAATGTATTCAGGCCGTTCGCTCCGCCTTCCCAAGGCCTTCGCACGATTTTTGCTTTCACTAGCTTCGCCTGGCCCTCCTGTAATACAATGAAT
Organism: Reutealis trisperma; assembly: GCA_947687605.1. NCBI lineage: Eukaryota > Viridiplantae > Streptophyta > Magnoliopsida > Malpighiales > Euphorbiaceae > Reutealis > Reutealis trisperma. The sequence goes on along the minus strand of CANTUT010000012.1, from coordinate 7,683,342 downwards.
GGTCCCTGCCGAACCATCATTTACTCTTCCCAAGTGTCTTTCTCTATCTTCGCTAGGGCCAGTTCTGCCTGATTCTTCTCTTCTTATGAATTTCCTTAAGTAGCCCTGTTTGATCAACCTTTCGATCTCCTCCATCAACTGCCTACAATCATTGGTATTATGACCATGAGTATCATGAAAGAGGCAGTATTTGTTCTGATCTCTTTTTTCTGGAGGAGCAACCATTGGTTTGGGGCGAGCCCATATATTTTGCTCTTTGAAAGTTGCAAAGACTTCGGCTGGACTGGCGTTGAAGGGGGTGAATTTGCTGGGGTCGAAGCTGGATCGTGATTGGTTATTTCTTCCCTTTCTTCGTCCGCCAGTCGGCCTCTCATCTTGCTTTTCTTTCGCCTTCTTCTCTCGCTTTGCCTTCGGCTCTTCCCTAGGAATGATCTCTATTCCTCTCCGCTTTGCCATCTAGTTGAAGGCTAGAGCATCATCTTGCCGTACATACTTTTGGGCCAATGCCATTACAACCTCCAGGGTACGAGGAGCATGACGACAAAGGGCTTTGAGAAAATCCGTGTGAGAGGTTCCATTTTGCAGCGCTTCCACTGCTCGAGCTTGGTCCAAGTGCGTCACTTTCAACGCTTCTCGATTGAATCGAGCCATGTAATCCCTTAAGGACTCATTCTCCCTTTGCACCACCGTTTCCACATACTGAGTTTTTCGCTCCACCGAAATACTAGAAGCGAATCGGTGCATAAAGGATCTGGCCAGCTCCATGAAAGAACCGATATTTCCCTCTTCTAAGCTATCAAACCATCTCGTTGCAGCTCCTTCCAAGGATCCCCTAAATGCTCTATATATAGCCTCATCATCCGCCGTCTGCAATTCTACTACATGCTTGTAGTCCATGACATGGACCCTGGGATCGGTTTCCCCATTATACTTTTTCAACACCGGCGGTTTAAACTTGCTAGGCATAACGTATTCCCTGATGGATCTGGTAAAAGGAGACTTCAGGGTGAGCTTTAGGGTGGTATCCATAGTTTTCCTATCACAACCTTGATTCATCTCTTCTAAAAACTTATTCACCGCATCTCTCACCTCCTCTTCCTTCTTTCTGCGGCTGTTGCCACTAACTGGTGATCTTCTGCTTCAAGCCCTCGAGGGGTGACTAGTAACAGAATATTCCCATCTATCCTGTTCCCTTCCTCTCGAGCTTTCCTTTGTACTCACACTTCCCCTTATTCCTTCCTTCGCCCCGTTCCGTATTATTTGCATGAAAATTTTTTTCATGCAAAAACTTACGTTCACTGTCTGGAAGCAAAGCTTGCGTACTCCCTTCTTCTTCGGTCAAACTCTCCTCTCCTCCACGATGCTCTTCCGTCCTCCCCTCCACATTTCCACCCAAGTGGACCAGTTGTTTTCCATTAACCCCTGGGGAAGGCCGAACCCCTGGGGCTCCCTGGGATTGCTTCTCATACTCAAGGGTTCGAGCAACATTCCTTCTCGGGGTAGCTTCTGGAACAGCGACAAGGGTCTGTGCCTGGGGAGTCTGTTGCTGGGAGCTCTTTACAAAAGCAGCTATAGTATTAATAAACTGCAATGCAGGAGCTAAGTCTGGATTTGGAAGGCTCAGAGGGGTTTAGCTAGACCCAACTGTGTTTTGTTGAGAGATAAGGAGCTAGAGGGACTTGTTTAGGTCAATGGGAGTTGCTAGAGGAGGATCAGTAGGTGTTGGAAGGGAATGTCTAGGATTTGAGGGAGTTGAAGATTCAAGATCATCATGGTTCGTCATTATGGTAATCTTCTTCCACAGGCAAATGAAAGTAAAATGCAAAGTTGAGAGAAAGATCAGCTCGCGTTTCCCACAAACGGCACCAAATTTGATCAGGCTTGATCAATATGAAAAATGAATGGGCTGGATCTTATCTTCTTGGACCTGGGCCTTATGCCTGAGCCTGATGCCTGCGAAGGAGAAGAAAAAGGATCAGAGAGGAGCCAAGCCTTTTGCCTAGCTTTAACCCTCCGACGATCAAATTAGTCCTTTCTTCAGAGTATTTTAGTGAAAGAAAAGGGATGAGAGAATGCAGAGTTTCAACTACCTGTGCTTAGGCTTTTCTTTCCCTTTTGTATGATTTTTGGGTTAGGTACGTCTGACACCTTTCTTTTGAGGAAGGACATCCTCTGTCATTCGACCATGCTGGTTGGTGAAAGTTGGTAGCAGGCGCATGTCCCTTGTCCCATCCCTAGGGATGTCTGGTAATGGGGGTGTCAGGGCATGGTGCAGATTGTCTAAGGACTGATCCTCCTGCTGGATGACTGGACATGTCATCAGAGGGCTTTGGCCCTTACTTGCTCAGCAAGTCATCCGGCTGGCAAAGGAGGGGAGTAGCATCTAGTCCGAAGGCCTTTGGACTTGGATCGTTCGAGGGTCCGGCCCATGGGCCCTGTTTCCGTTTATCAGTCTCTGAAGGCTTTGTAATGGGCTTGGGCTATAGGAGGGTCCAAACCTCTCTTGAAAGTCACTTTCATCCCTCATCAATATATATATATATATATATATATATATATATATATATATATATATATATATATATAAAAATGGAAATATAAATTAAAAAATATTCTCTTCAAAAAATATAAAGATTAATTAAAAAATGAAAAAATAAAAGGTGATTGTTGAGTAGGGCCAACCCATCTTTCGTTAGGTGGAACCGACCCGCTACCAGCGTTATCCATTACCAAAGCAAGGAGCAATGGGTAGTCGCTGCTCTTTGAAGCCAGCTTGACGCCGAACCACGAAGACCCACAGTCAAAGCCGGAGGGCTTTGAGTAGGCGACATAGCTCTAATCTCAACCACTTATTGGTAACAATTATAGCATGATCCGACCCAATTAAATGTTCATTTCCAATCATCTTATTGCCCCCGTTTGGGTTACAAGCTCCTGCTACGGAGCCCAGCCGCGCTTAAACTTGTTTTGGAGCCTTAAAAATTATAAAATTTATTTGTTCACAGTCGATGTGGGATTTCTTCTTCACAATATGACCACTTTAGTAACGATTTTGGTATTTAAAAGTAAAAAAAAAAAAAAAAATCAAAATCATTACTTTGTAATTCGTGGTCTTGTGATTAATGATTTATTTAATTAATTATTATGGTTAGTTATTGGCAAATAACGATTGGCACTTAAATATTATTAGTAGTTAGTAATTAAAAAATTTTTTTCTTTTTTTTTTCCAAATGAAATATGCTTTCAATAATAAAAGAAAAAGATACATGAAGATTCTATTTAAAATGAAGATGGAAAATCCCACAATAAAGAATTAATAATCCAGTCAGCAGGTTCGTTAGCTTCTTTTCTAATATAATAAAAGTAAAATTTTTGAAAATTATGGATTAAAGACAGAAGAGGTTGAGTTTTCTAAAAACTAATTTTAATAGAAACAGGATAAACATTCACTGTTGATAATTATAAATTTTAATTTTTTAACATTTCATTTCAATTATAATTTAAAATCATTCACTATTAATTTTTTAAATAATATTATAATATTTTATCTATTAAGTACTTCAAATCAGTGATTAGGACTTCAAATCCTAATGGCGGACCCTAAATTAGTCATACGCATGCCATTTCACTGTACACTATTATTCAAAAGGCCAACAAGTATTGACTAATTTCATTTTCCATTGGACAATCACTTTTGACATTCCATGGGAAAATTTCCTTTCACTTTCCCTATTTTGAATGTTATGGCCATTGGCTTAGCTTTGACTAGTAAAATTATGCTAAGACTATACGAATGAAAAAGTGGAAGGATTTAAATTTTATTAAAAAATATTATTTAAATATATTTTTTAATTTTATATTTAGATAATATTATTTATAAAATTCATATCTTTTCACATTTCTATCATCTCAAACAAACACAGTTTAAATATATAAGAATTGTTTAACAATGGCCGTATACCCCATGATTTTTTATTTCTTTTTAGTCCCTTTATTATCTTTATTATTGTTATTGTTATTAAATTTTATTTTTTGGAGGAAAGATGGTGGTGATAAAATTTTGAATTTTTTTTTTTAATTGTGCAGTTCGTAAATTTCCCAATTTGTTGTTTTCTTTTTTCCACTTTGCTATTATTTTTATTATTATTTTGGTATTGGATCTTCTCCTATTAGAATTTATAAAAAAAAAATAATGCATTTTGTGCGAGCTTTTATCATTTTTTATTTAATTCGTATTTGTTTAAAATATTTTTTGATGTATTTAAACTCTTATTATTATTTATTATTAAATTTAAATATTATCTTTATTCTCAAAAAAGTTAAATATTACTTTTTAATAATTTTAAATATTAATAAAAAGAAACATATAGGCTAATTTATTATTTATGAACTAAATAAAAATAATAAAAAATATTATATATTAATCTGAATAAATTTTAATTAAAACTTTGGAAAAAAATTAATAATTTTTCAACTCGTTTTAAACAACATTAAACTTTTCAATTCATTATATATATATATATATATATATATATATATTGAAGAATTTTTAATGGTTACGATTTCATAGTAACTACCGTAAGAATTTATATAAATATTAAATAATTATGTATGTTATATTAAATATTAATTAAAAAGAACGTAATTATTAATTAGTGTATAAACAACATCATTTAATTATTTCATAAGATGGAGCGCAAAGAAACTAGAATTCAATTAATTTTTCTGTATTTACAAATTTAAAATTTGAAATTCAATTAAAAAGAAATAGGAAATAATTGGGCTAGCCAGTGGATAGATGGGAGCTGGGAAGAACATATATATATATTCATGGTGGGTAGTTACAATTGGGCGATTTACTTTAACAATTAATATAACTTTTTGGTTTTATAACAAGTCTTTATGTTAAAAATAAAGAAAAAAATATTTTCTTTATTTTACAAAATAATAATTATCATAAATAATTATATGCAAGTCCTTAGGTTAAAAATAAAAAAATACCAATTTTTTAATTTAATAATTAGATTTATTTGTCAATGAATATAACTTTTTAGATTTATATACTATTTTCTCAAACTCCTTTTGTTTAAAATAGAATTTTCTTTCAATCTTCTTTTATTTATTAAAGGTGCTTATTTACTTATTTTCTATAATTACATGAAAAATAATCATTTTTAATTGTGATAAATAATTTTTTTTTCAAAAAAATAATAGTGTAACATAAAAAATGTAATATATTTAGACATAATCTAACATTACCTAAATGCATATATAACATAGATAATTGACTTAAATTCCAATCTTCTCTATTTTCATGAACGAATCCATGACAATTTTACTAAAGGGACAATTTAAAATGTCAACTTTTTACATAAGAAATATAACAATTATTTTCACCACAAAAATAAAATAAAATAGAAAAAATTAATTATATAATTTTTTCATTAAAAATATAATGTAAAATGAAAATAAAAGGATTTATTAGAAATGTGTTCATTTTTAATAACATGCCAATAAAATTGTCCATGTTTTAGCTTGATTTGCTTTCAGTATTGAGAGTTACTTGTATTAGATGGAGGAAATCTCATTCAAGTTAAGTTTGTTAATATCTGCTGATATTTTAATAGTTTAGTTGTTTATTTTATGAATGAAATTTTATTTAAAAAAAAAGTGAAAATATTTAAAGTGATAAAATATTTTGTGTTTCAATTATTTAATTTTAAATATTTTTCATAATAAAGTTATTTATCAATTATTTATATATTTTTAAATAAAAAATTTAAAAATCAAACAATTGAAAAGTTATTTATCAATTATTTATATATTTATCTAATTAAATATTTTCATCATATCATACTTAAAAAAAATTAATATTTTTAACAAAAATGAATGACAAAATAAATAATTTGTCTAAATCATATATTGCAGAACAAAATAAAGATATAATAAAAAACAAAGAAATTAGAAAATTGGAGGAGATTATGGTGATGTGCCAACACGTGGAATATTCGAGGTAATAAATATATGTGGAGGGAAATATAGGTTGCATTATAGTTGATTGAAAGTAAACTTATTTGTGGTCTATGCTATTAAGATTTAATTAGTGAAGAAAATTATGAGACTTGCGTATTAAGCCTTTAAAAAAATTAATATTTTACAAATCCAAATTCTGTCCATAAACAGATTTATTTTAAAGCTACTAATATTGGAACACTGTAAGAGAGAGAAACTATTGTGGTGTTTAGATATATATATATATATATATATATATATATATATATATATATATATATATATATATATATATATATATATATATATATATATATATATATATATATAACCTAAAAAAATATAATCCCTTAAGGTTTTTTTTTTTTTAAAATTGCAAATAAATATCTATTGATCTATTTTCTATTGATACATTTAATCAAGGTCTTTAGTTAAATTAATGTCATAGTATGAACCGTATAAAAGTGTGTCACTACAACTTAATTAGTTAAAAGGTTTTAAATTAATGCCATTTAATCAAGTTATCTATAAGTTATTGTTTAAAAAAGAAAAAATTTTAGTGGATTGGAATTTTCTAAACTAATAAATAATAGTTTAGAATATAAATATTACTGAAAAATTTAAAATAAACTAAATCTGTTATATTTAATCTAATAGTTAAAAAGTAGTAATTATTTATGGATAAATATTATAATAATTATTGAAACCATATATATATATATATATATAAAATAAAAGTAAGAATAAATTATTAAAATGAAAATTATTGAAGGAATGAATCATGTGTTTAACATGTGTGTGGGGCGTGTAAATTGTTTAAAAAAAATTATTAAAATAAAAAGTGATGGTTGAGCTAGAGTGGTGCCAACCCATTGGGCCGTCTTTGTGGCTCCCCACATTCCCAAAATCCACTGTAAGAAACAGTGGTGTAATTATTGGCTTAAATGACTCCGTTCTCAACCACTCCACTGGGTTGCGGTCTGGTAACTGACCCAACCCGATGATCCATTTCCAATTACCTTACTGGCCCCGCCTGGGGTTGTAAGCTCCTGCAACTGAGCCCAGCAATAACGAAAGCTGTTTTGAAGCCTTATAAAGTACAAATTTTACTTGTTTATAATTGATGTGGGAATTTAAAAAAATTAAAATTCTATTACAATTTGAATTCACAAGATTACAGTCATAATATCAAGAAAAAAAAATTATATGTTAAAACTCCTAATTAATTAAAAAATAATAAAAAATAAAAAAATTATATTTATTTGATAGTCGTTGATATTATTTTGGAGCCTTGTAATTAAGAGTTTATTAATTTAGCCCTTATGATGAACTATTTAATGGTTAACAGTTAGCGATCAGCTGATCAACACTGATGAATTGACACCAAGTGATTTCTTTAAGCTTTTTTCATTTGTATTACTCAAATATGGCATTAAGAGTTTATTAATTTAGCTCTTATGATGAATTATTTAATAATTAGCAGTTAGTGATCAGCTGATCAACACCGGTGAATTGATACCAAGTGATTTCTTTAAGCTTTTTTCATTTGTATTACTCAAATATGGCATTCAGATATTCAAATCCACACTAAATCTGACATCATCAGACTAATCAAACTCAAAAAAGTTAAAAGAGAAAAGAACAGAACTCCCACGTTATACTAAGAAAAATAAAAGAAAAAAAAAAAGGAAAGAAAATGAGCAAATTTGCATAAACAACGGGTTTTGTTGGATTTTTCTTTCAAAATGCATTGAGTTTTGGCTTAATGCCAGATTAGTATTGAAGAAAATATTTAATTTCAGTGAGACTCAAGCTCAGCATTAACCAAAAAAATTAAGGATGTGGAGGAATAAAAATACTCATACACTCCCTGTTTTCTTTTTGCAGAGTATAGTTTTCTTGACCATCACCGTCAGCATTCATTCATTATTCAACACGTAGCCTCACCATTGCCCGATAACTAACAAAGGCAGCTCTTGTTCCAAGAAAAGTTCTTAAGAATAGCTAAAAGTAATTTTGATTCTCGGTTTATTTTGCAGAAAATTATGCATTTAAAAAAACAACTTAATTTCTATTATTTGATTTTTAATATTAAAAATCAATAATGAATATTATTTAATCATTTTCTATCGTCCTGAATATTTTCGTTTTTGAATCCTTCACAAACATGCACAAAATTTACACTCAACTAGGGAAGTGAGAAACAACCCAAGTGCAATGAAATCCACAATAGCCTCTCAAAGCATTTAAAACAGATGAATCCATATACGAGAACCACGCCACATGCACCTTACCTAATGCCCCATTTTCTAACAAAGCTTACGGAGCATTTGCATTTACATAGACTAAATAACATTAAAGCCAATATCAGTAAATTGATAGCATTATCCATGACTATTATTGAAGAAGGATCATTCAATCTGAAGATGCAAAAATATAAGATTTAGAGCATATGATGTTAATAGTTAGTTCATAACACTTAAAACATCCATATTCAATAGGTTCCCCACAATGATTATTGACATTAAATCCTAAAGTATAGATGGAGAACAGCTTCCAAATAATATCATCATCGTCAATGCATCAAGATAAAACAGGAACGAATATAAATCTGTTATTTCATTGCATGGCTATGTATGAAGATAGAACTTAGGCACTCAACATGCCAGAGTTCCTCCTGCACTCGGCCAACATGTCCATGTAGAACTGGCACTTGCTGATATCATTCCCAAAGCTGTTGATGCACTGTAAGTAGACAACAGAAAAAAATGTCATTGGAGATTCAATGCAGGTATTATTCTTAAAGAACATAATTAGAGAAAAGCACCAAAGTAAAGGAAACAAAATAACAAATATGAATCAGGAAGTAATTCTCATAAGAATTAAGAAAGTCATCTCTCTATCTCGGACCAGTTCAAAGACTAACAATAACAGGTTAAATTTACTGCAAATATTTCAGGGATAATCCAAACCAAAAATATCCCGCAAACCAAGGAACATAAACAAGTCTAAATCATAACAGCATTCACTTGTATGTATTACGGGGCATGGCTTCTTTCTTGAATGTTGATGGCAAAAAAAAAAAATACTGAATAGAACAATTAAAAATAAAAATCATGCAGAAAACCTAAGTTATAGAGAAGGAGAAGCAGAAGGTGGAGCTCTTGCAATTTGGGGTTATTCTTCTTATTGCAATTTCACCTCTACCACCAGAAACTTGAAACTCAATCGAATTCATCTTATAAATTTGCAAATAACTAACTAGATGAGAAAAGTCTACATACATCTTGGAATGCCTTTGAGTGAACTCCGCATGCATCAGCACCACCAACACTGCTTGCTGCCGGTGCTGGTGCAGCGGCAGCATCAGAGACCACAGTTTCATGTTGAATTGTACGAGGACCCATCACAGCATCTACGGCTCTGTGTGCGACAGCACTTCCAGTACCAAAAGCCATGCCTGTGTAAAGACAGAAAACAGAAAAAGGGTTCAGATGTAGTCCACTCTTCCTTGATCCAAATCAAATAACCAATACCAAGAGGGTAAATAATGCAAGGAATTCAGTGCACTGTCTGTCCTTAACATACCCTGAGCTATGGTTGAACCAATGCCTCCAAGCAATGATCCACCACCGCTACTCTGGGCAGGAGCTGGAGGAGGAGCATGGTTAACTGCATCAAAACAGGAAAATAGTATTAAACCAAGTTCTGTTAAACAAGTTAACTATCCTAACTTTGAGGAAACCAGATAAAAAAGTACAATATAAGTCTTGAATTACTATGTTTTACAATCTTAAAATTCCTTCTTGCAACCTTCAAGATAATGCAAAGAAATAGTACCTGTTTGGGGTGGTGGGCTTCGTGCTGGTGCAGGACGACGAGGAGCAGGTCTTCCTGCAACAGAAGTTGGGTGATACCAATTGTTAAACCCCAAAAAAAAAGTTCACCAAAAGAACATATAACACAACATAATTACAAAAGAGAGAAATGGATTTGACACATATTATAACAATGCGGCAAATTTACACCCTCAATACATCATATCTTTCAACAACTATAAGCAAGTTCCAAAAAGGTTAGGCATCCACAGTATGTTACAACGTAACTTGTAAATAGCAAGTGAAAAATTTTAAAGAACATGCGTAATATCCATGAAAAGAAATCTTAACCTCTAAAAACTATCTGCATCATCAAAATTCCAAGGTTTGTTTAAAGTTGGGTTATTAATCAAACTATGTACTACATTCATCATATTTAAAAACAGAATCTTGAAATTTAACAACATAATAAAGAATATTATTGAACTACTAATCTGGTTAAACATCTCGACCAACATAAGCCTGACAACAGGCGCAACCATATCAAAGCTAATCTCATACCTATGATAAAGTTGAAATCAAGCAACAAAATAAAGCCAAGGATTTAAAATCTCCACTGCTTATTTCTTATATACAATCAATATAGAAAAATAGAACACAAAAACTATATCAAACAAACGCAGATATACAATACCCCACAAATATAACTAAAGCAGAAACCAAGGAAATGAATTACAATAAGAAACCCTAATAATACGAATATCAAAACAAATAGCATACAATAAATCCTCATATCCATTTAGTTTAAGGCACAATATCAACAGCGATAAACCCATAAAGCAACAAAATTTACTCATAAATATTGAAGTTAAAACCGAAAACACATCTCTTTAACAAAACTAGCTCAGCAAATGAACTAATATAATTAAAAAAAATTTAAAAAAAAAACAGTAGCAGAAAGGACTAAGATCTCATATTGGGTTTCACTCCCTCAGGTTTTTCGATCTAAATC
>CANTUT010000012.1:7425000-7667500 GCA_947687605.1 Reutealis trisperma | reverse complement strand
ATGATTATGTGAATTATATGGCATGTTGCATAAGCATTAAAAAAATCTTAGATTGTTGTTTGAGTACTAGATTTGTATATTAATTTGTATCATTCATTGAGTACCCTTGTCTCTCTATCTTTTTCAGGTTGAGCTTGAGAAGTGATTTTTATTGAGTTAATCCTGCTTCTCTTTCTTCATTAGTGAAATTTATTTATTTTATCAGTTGTGTAACAAATTTCTTATTGTTATGTAATATAAAATCTAGAATTCCGCATTGTTAATTTTCCAGTATCTGCATTTATGTATTTCTTAATCAGTTGTATGTATTTGATAGGTTGTTTAGTCAATAAAAATCTAATATTTGAGATATAAATAAGTTTGAGATGATGGCCCTCGTGTGGCTTGATTGGATAATTTCATGGTTTTTGCTTGACAGTGAGGTCCAAGCCCCTCGTATAGTGGTAGTTATAGTTATCACGTTAAAGTTTTGTTATTTAGCGAGTTATCAAACTTACTACATATTTTGGAAGCCTTATGTTTTCATGTTCTCTAATATTAGTCATATGCCTCGGATTCTTGTTGTGGCATTATACCTTATTCTTTATTTTGAATAAATTATATCTTTATTTCAAAATTTAGTTGCAATTATATTCTAAGTCATATTTATTACAAATAATTTATTAATTAAAAGGTGAAAAAATTAAATTGATCATTGAATTTATTATATTATATTGTCAATTTAAATTTAAATTTAAATTTTGGTTAATTAAACTCCTTAGCTTTCCAAATTTAATGATTCAGATTAATAATTATTAGTATTCTACGAAACTCACAATTAAATAACCCAATTAAATTTTATTGAAATTTAAAAATTAAATTAGTAGTATGGTATAATAAGCTTTAAGGACAATTACACTTTTTCTCTTCAAATTAATATGAAAAATATTATTATTATTATTATTATTATTATCAATTTTACTCTATGATATAATTGCAATTAAGTTTCGAAATTAGTGTAAAATTGACACAAAATAAAAATAGAATACAATTCCAAAACAAAATAAAATTCAAGGTAAATTTATTTATTAAGTCTTAACTTTGACCAATGTATATTTTAATTTAGTTAAAGGACCTATTTGGTTTATCCGCAAGCGGTTAGCTATTGGGCTGCAAATAATTATAAAAGTATTTGGCAATTCAACGGTTTAAATTCAAGTTAAATTGAAATTGAAAAATAAGGATATTATTTTATATATTATGATAAATTTTAATTATATGTAATTAATAATTTTAACAATACACATAAAATATATTAATAAAAATAATTACATATTTTAATTAATTTATATTTAATCGTGTCAATGCACATAAAAATTAAAATATTTAAAAATCAAAATAATGATGTATATATTTTTTATATAATAATAAATATTTTCATACTTATTTAAAATTTAATGACATTTCTTATCAAAAGCTAGCTAGCTTTTGAGTTTAAAAGTCATAAATTTTAATTTTTTGATAGAAAAGTTAACTTTAAATTAGAAATTTCAAAAGTCAGTGGTTGTAAATATAACTTATTTTTCTTTATTTTTTTTAATCAAATATTTTGTGTTAGCTGTTATATGTAATCACTATCCATCGGCTTTTAATGAAAAATTATTGCCTCTGCTAGGTACATAGACTTATTCTATATATCAAATAAATGAGTGATTAGATGTTTTAGTAAATATAATTTTTTATTTATTTTTGAGCAATGAAAAAAATACTAATATTCTTTTTCACTTTATATATTCTTATCTTATTTCATTGATATATGTATTTGATGTGGGTAAAATAATTTTAATAACCACACTAAATTGGCACAAAGTCTCACCTTGGAATCTTCCTTTGTTCATTTTAAATTTAAAAAAAAGGTAAAAAATTAAGGCTCTTTCAATATGCCTTTCTAGTTTTGATAGTAGGTAAAACATTAACTTGTTACTTAGTTTGATTTAGGTTTTACTTAGTGGATGTGGAACTCACTTAGTCTAATATTTAACTATTTATTAAAATTAAATGGGCTAAGTAACAATTTGGACTTCATAAATTACATATTTATTAAAATTAAATAGGCTAAGTAACAATTTGGACTTTATAAATTAAAATTGTTATTAATATCTAATTAATTTAATGGTCTTCGACCAAAAAAAAAAAAAAGTTTAATGGCTGTGATAAATTATTAATGGTCAATAGTTAGATAGTCAAATGCTAACAATTAAAATTTTTAACTGTCAGCATACAAGGAATTGAAAATTCAAATATCAAATGTTGGTAGGGTGTCAATAGCTTAAGTCGAATCTATATTTTTTTTTACCCTAGCTGTCTCTTTTTTTTCTTTTCTCTCTAAATTTTTTCTCAAGTTTTATTTCTTTAATCACCACTGATTTTTTCTTTTGATCGACAGTGGTTCTAATATTTTCTATTAGATTTAATATAAATAATTTCGTCCCTATTGTTATTACCACATCTATGAATGTTTTAAAATTTAGGTGTTAATATTGGACTTTTTCAATTATCTATCATTGTTTTATTTATTTATTTATTTCGAAATTTAAAAAAAAAAGAATAAAATGGATATTCGCAAGGATGCTTATTACTAGGTGTGAACCCTCAATTTTACACTCTCATTATCCAACTGCAGCCTTAATACTTGTTGAATTGAACATGCTACGCGAAACTGTTACGGTGATTCTGCTAACCAGTTAGTGGGTGGAGGTTCAGGGGCAGTGCCCCGGAAAGAAATTTTTTTTTTAGACTTCATTTACATTGCTACCAAACATTCAAATTTTCCAAACTCCATACCAATAACCAATCTCCAAAAAAAAAAAAAAGGAAACATCCGAAAATATGCCAGTGCCACGTGGCATGTAGCACGGCAGGCGTCTTTACCTCCTCATTTCTATTTTTACCATATGCTTATGGTGAATTTATGCTTACTATTGTTAAAGTGATAATGTTCATTTCATTATTTTGCATTAGATTGTATTTTATTTTTTATGTTATTTTATCTTTCAATATTAGAAATTTCGTTATATCTTCTCATACTGGAAGTTGTTTTTTTCCTTATGAGTCTGGTGGTATGTCTATGCGCTGTTGCATTTCAGATGCTCGCAAAAAGGACAATGGTTTGTTACGTTGTTTCACTATTGCAGTCGCAGTTTTTCAAAACCAACTATATGACAGTTGGATGTTCTGTTGAACAATTATGATCTGCGAATCAGTTTACTCTTGTGAGAGTAGTTGATTTTATGTCAGATCTTTTTCTATTAAAATTTATATTCCACCATTGATGATTAATGAAATTTAAATTTATTTAAAAAAAATAGCTTAAGTGGTGCCCTAAGCAGTAAGCACCCATCTTTAAAACTCAAATTTAAATGTAGTAAATATATAAATAAAATTTTTATATTATATAATTAAATAAATATTGTTTTATTTTATTAATTTCAATTTTTTATTTTGTATTTTCAAATAATAAAATTAAAGGGCATTTTAGTTATTTTCATAAATTTAATAGAAAAAGTATAAAAATTAGATGGAATGACTAAATAATTTGACGGAACTAAAACTAAATGACTAATTAATTAATTTTTTAAAAAATATGAATGAATTAATTAATAAGATTAACTTGCAGGATTGAATTGTAATTTGTCCCAATTATATGAATGCATATAGAAACTAATATATTATTTGATATGAAGTAAGTGGAGCAAGGAAGTAGAACTTTTTAGAAAATAAAAAAAATTAATTTGTTTAATAGTCATTATTGAATAAAACTTTTTAAAAGTAAGGATCTTCATTTCCTGAGTTTAAGATAAATAACTTCCTTAGATGGAATTAAGCAAGTAAAATTTTCTTAGTTGAAATACATATAAATTGATATATATATCTTTCATTAAAAATAAAATTAATCTAATTAAAACATATATATAATTAAAATTTATATTATGTTACCAATTAAAATTAATCTAATTAGAATATGTATATAATTAACATTACTTCTTTCACATGCTTTTTTTATGTTACCAATTATATTATAGATATTTTACATATTAAATTTTATTATGAAAATCGAGCTTCTCAATTATGTAAAAAAAAAAAAAAAGAAATATTCTTAATAAAAAGGGATTTAAAATTTTCATTTCATTACTAGAATGCTTGTGTAATTAAATCAAATTATAATTGTATATGTCAATTGGTTGCAAGATATTATTATTTTTTATATTATTAATTTTTTAAAAATGATAATAAAAAGTCAAATAAAAAAAATTTTCTTTCCAGAAAGTTATATACAAACTAATACACAATTATTTATACTTTTTACGAAATAACACAATTACTTAAACTTTTTAAGAAATAACTTATGGAGAAATATATTTTTAAGAAAATATACTTTTCAAAAAGTAACTCATGATATGTGAAACAATTCCTAATGTGGTATAAAGTCTCTCCTTAGAATCTTTCTTTATTCATTTTTGAATTTAAAAAATAGTAAAAAAAAATAAATAAGAAAGTGCACACAAAAGCCATACAAGTAAATATTTATACTTTTTACGAAATAACACAATTACTTAAACTTTTTAAGAAATAACTTATGGAGAAATATATTTTTAAGAAAATATACTTTTCAAAAAGTAACTCATGATATGTGAAACAATTCCTAATGTGGTATAAAGTCTCTCCTTAGAATCTTTCTTTATTCATTTTTGAATTTAAAAAATAGTAAAAATAAATAAATAAGAAAGTGCACACAAAAGTCATACAAGTAAGGTCGTCTCTCAAACATGATTTTAAATTATGTAACTATTGGCCGTTTCATTTAGGTTTTTGACAGGTCAGATAGGTTATTTATCCGTTATACTTATATGAATGTGAATTAGCCATGAATCGGTAATGAATCACCCAATACACACTAATACTACTGTTATTTAGTGATATGAGCGTGGCGTATTCATAAAAAATATTATTATTATATTTTTTATTTTATTAATGTAAATTATAAATATATTGTTTAAAAGATTATTATTTTATATTTATTATATTTTATTAATGTAAATTATTGGTATATTATTTTTTTTCATTATTTATATTTCAATATATTTAGAATATTATTGATAATTTTTACAAAACTCATTTTTTTGTATAAGTTTTTTATTTGTGGGTGTAAATTATTCATTGAATTTTATAATTTGACTATGTTTTATCTTTTATATTTTTTTTTTCAAAAATATAAATAATGGTATTGTATAAAATTTAAATGAGTTTAATAGCAGGTAAGACAATTCAGATTCTCCCTGACATTCTTTTTGGTAGTGATTAATTAATATTATAGTGTATTTATTTTTTTAATTTTGCTTTATTTACTTGGAATTAGAATGAGTTTTTTTTACCACCTTATTTATCTTGAATAAAGTAAAATTTTTGCTCATAAATTAATAAAATAAAACTGATTTATTATTATTAGTTATGAAAATTGAACTTTTGTAAGCATCATTATGCTTATTTAAGTGTTAATTAATTTAATGTATTACATTTTAGACGTTATATTTCATATGTTGTTAAATTATGTCAGTTTGTTAATTATTTTTGAAAACTCATAATAATAACAGTCAATTCAGTCCAATTCAGTCTAATATCGTTATACCGATTCCAATATCGATACAATATATAAAATTGTTATTTAAAACCCTGCTCCCAAAAGTCAAGAGTTCACACAAAAGCTATATATTTCTAGCCAAAATCCTAACATTGAAGAGCTTGAATCTTTATTAACAAAGGTGTAATAGGCCCTTGAAATTGAAGGAATAAAAACAACTGGCAATATATAAATTTTTTAAATTTTTGGATGCCATAACGATGGTAGTATTAAAATATTTAAAATAAAAAATATAAGGCATGTGTAGACTTGATCCCAAGCTCGGATTTCTTAAAAAAGCACATAAATATTGATGCTAAAACCGAAAACACATCGAAACACCTCTCTTTAACAAAAATAGCTCAACAAATGATCTAATATAATTAAAAAAAAAAAACAGAAACAAAAAGGACTTAAATCTTATCTTGAGTTTCACTTCCTCAACTTTTTCGATCTAAATCGGAAAAAAAACAGAAATAAAACAAAAAAAACCAAGAAACTTGAAATGAAAATATACACAAACATGCATAATTTTAGATACATATAAGTTCCGAATGCATAAATGAAAGATCTTTTGAGTAAAACTTTAACCTCCAGAGCTTTGGTGAGGCATTGTTGCTTCGGTTGCTTGGTGGGTTAATCAAGGCGGCAAATGGAGATTTCTAGAGAAATTGATTTGTTGGCGTTTCAAGAGCTTCTCAAAAAAACTAAAATGTTTGTTTTTTAAAAAAAGATGAGGCTGATTATTCAGTAAGGTTAAGACTATTTTAATTGAAAACATGGCAGTAGATAATTGGTTCAATGTTTTGAATTTTGAAATTAGAGTATTCGGGTCATTCCTCAGGCCTATATGAATGTTTTAAAATTTAGGTGTTAATATTGGACTTTTTCAATTATCTATCATTGTTTTATTTATTTATTTATTTTGAAATTAAAAAAAAAAAGAACAAAATGGATATTCGCAAGGATGCTTATTACTAGGTGTGAACCCTCAATTTTACACTCTCATTATCCAACTGCAGCCTTAATACTTGCTGAATTGAACATGCTACGCGAAACTGTTACGGTGATTCTGCTAACCAGTTAGTGGGTGGAGATTCGGGAGCAATGCCCAGGAAAGAAAATTTTTTTTTAGACTTCATTTACATTGCCACCAAACATTCAAATTTTTCAAACTCCATACCAATAACCAATCTCCAAAAAAAAAAAAAAAGGAAACATTGGAAAATGTGCCAGTGCCACATGGCATGTAGCATGGCAGGCGTGCGATGCTGCATCAGAATTGTGCGGCACTGCATGCCCCTTGTGTGGCATGTCGCAAGAACCTTATGCGATGCCGCACAGGCCTAGTGCAGCGCCGCACCAGGTTTTGCAAGATTTTGATTCCTGTGGACCCCATCTGCGCAAAAAATGACCATTTTACCCATTTTAATATATTTTTCAGCCATTTTTAGCTCTACTTCTCATGATCTTTTCACATTTTCATTGCCTAAACTACTCTTACCCACTTTTCCTATAAATTTCCTTCTCCACTTCTCATTTCTACACATATCTTGAATTAGTATTGATGGTTATCTACTAATTCCTCTCTTATTCTCTTTCCAATCACTCTCTAATTAATTAATTAATCTTTTTAATTAATTAATTGTCTTATCCTAACTAAGTTAGTTAATCTTTTTGATTAACTAAAACTCTTTTTTTAAAATTAAAATTAATTAATTAATTAATCTTTTTAATTAATTAATTTTTTTAATTAATTAATTAATCACTTTTTTCCAAAATCAAATTAATCCTTTTTCTTAATCCACTTTTCATCCAAATTAATTAATCTTTTTAATTAATTAATCCTTCTATCCTTTTCATCATATTAATTAGTCAATTAATCTTTTTAATTAATTAATTAATCTTCCAATCCATCCAATCACCCGATCCCAATAAAATAGAATTTCAGTCCGATAAAACCCTCTACCCACCAAAAGTCAAGGTATCAGGTTTTTTCTCTCAAACCCAAATCAAATTAATCAATCTGATCAACTCTTAAACCCCTCCACTTAATCGTAGAATGAACTACGTAGGTTTTGATTCCTATTCAATGAAATACGTACGCACGTTTGGAATCTAAATCCAAACCTCAAATCCAAATCTCTATTAATCTCTTTTTCCCTTTTTAATTTATGGACATTTTATTTTAATTTTCTCATTGCACTCATGTCATATTCATATATCTTATTTATAATTATCATCTTATAATATTTGTCATTTATTAAATCAATTTTCAAGTCAAATTAAACTTAAGAGTCAAATTTAGATTATTTAAAATTAAAAGTTTAGTCCCCAAACTCAACCTAGTTCAAAGACTAGTGATTTTTATCCATAGGCAAATTAATTAAAAATTAATAAATTGGAATCAAATTGGGTTTTTCCTTAGTTTTCCTATTTAAAAATAAATTAGGGTGGCGACTCCTAAAAATCATTTTTTCAAAATCAACTAAATCCAAACCCGAGGATTTCATTATGAGTTTAAATCCGAATGAGCATCCCGGTTCCTTCTAGTCAACCAGGCCGGTGCTCAGACAAGACCTCACACTAGGTTTTAGGGGTGTGCCCAACTCGGCCTAAACGTTATGATGAGGCATAAATTCAGTGGTGACCAAAATCAAGCCAAAATTATTGAATCAGTTCAATTAAATTGAAATCAAAATCATTTTTTAGTTATGATTTTGCTTTGTAACCGAAACTTTGAGAAACTTAATTTTGGTTTCGACTTCTATTAAAATTTGAGCAAAAATTAAAACTGTCGGTTTCAAATTAAAATCAACAGTTCATGTAAATCATTCATATATGTAATAATTCAAATTTTTATCAAATTTTAAAAATTCTTTTTGTATAAGAAAGTACATTAATTAATTAATTATAATTTTTACATTTTATTTTATTTATAATTTAAGTAGCATAAATATGATAACCGAAAGGATTATAAAATTTTCATTACAGATATTTTATTTTAATTTTATCAATATATGTATATATGTTTAAGGATAATGATAAATTTATGAATATTGACATCACATGAGATAAAAATATTTTATAAGATTAATGGCTTAAGTATTAATAGATTATGGATCAATTATCATAGTTTAATTATTAAGAAATTAATTCAAATTTTAGGTAAATTCATTTAAATGTAATTTTAGGTATTTAACTAAGATATATATTTAAAAATTTATAATATATGTAATTGAGGTAATGAAAATGTTCTTTGAACAATAGATAATCAAAATAATTATATGTGTGTTGTTGTTGTTGTTATTGTTATTATTATTATTATTATTTTCAAATCTTAATTTTAAGTAAATATTAATTTTAATATTTTAGGTATAAATAGATATGAAATAAAAATATTTAAAGGAATTAAAGAAATATGTTTGATTTATCTATAAGTTATATATTAAAGAATTATATTACAAATTTTAAGAAATATTGATTTTATTTATTTATTTAATTAAAGTTAAGTTGTTGTTGTTGTTATTATTATTATTAAAAGAAAAGAGAAGAAAAATATGTGTAGCATATCTGATTGGTCTATTTTAGAAATGGACCATTAAGATGCTAGAAAGGGAAACAACTAGAGAGAGAGAGAGAGAGAGAGAGAGAGAGAGACCAACCGATTAAAGGGCGGAGCATTCGGCAGCTTCAGGCCGGCAGTGTATGACACCGACACTGCCACCGCCCGCGCCACAACCTTATCACCATGAGCAACTGGGCATAAGTAAAGAATGCAATCAATTTTGATAAGCAAACTGATGATAAAGTGAAAGTCAAATTGAATTTGACTTGATGTGACTATGTTAATAATTTAGTTGAAATATGAACCTAAAGTGCTAGTGAATGAGTGTTAACATCTCTGTAAGGCCTCGCCAGAGTACCGGTCTGATCTGCTATAGAGAATCGAAATGCTCTTTTGGGAAAAAACTCACGAGGAAGCCTTCGGTCTTATCTTTGATAGGTTTGAAAATTATTTCTTGAAGTCGCCACCTTAATTTTTTTTTTTGAAAAAATATAAGGAAAAAACCCATTTGACTCCAATTATTACCCAAAGGAAAAAGGATCACTAGCCTCAAAATCAAAAAGGATTCGAGGACTAGGTTTTCGGTTTAATTTAACAAAATAAGTTTGGCCAAGTAATATAAAAGTGACTTAAAATATATTTCATGAATAAATTAAAATGCATTAATAATTTATAATATGCATGATCATTCAATCCATAAAGTTTATACACAATTAGAATTTAAAATAAAAGAGAGTTAATATTACATTAAAATCCAAACTTAAAGGATACCTCCTCTAACCCTTATGGGTTCTAGAGAAGTCACACATTTCCCAAACTAAACCTAATAACTAAGTAAAGGAAAGCAAAATAAAAGTAATATATGAATGCATATAGAAACTAATATATTATTTGATATGAAGTAAGTGGTGTAAGTGGAGTAAGGAAATAGAACTTTTTAGAAAATAAAAAAAATTGATTTGTTTAATAGTCATTATTGAATAAAATTTTTTAAAAGTAAGGATCTTCATTTCCTGAGTTTAAGAGAAATAACTTCCTTAGATGGAATTAAGCAAATAAAATTTTCTTAGTTGAAATACATATAAATTGATATATATATCTTTCATTAAAAATAAAATTAATCTAATTAAAACATATATATAATTAAAATTTATATTATGTTACCAATTAAAATTAATCTAATTAGAATATGTACATAATTAACATTACTTCTTTCACATGCTTTTTTTATGTTACCA
The DNA here is from genome assembly GCA_947687605.1 of Reutealis trisperma. Classification (NCBI taxonomy): domain Eukaryota; kingdom Viridiplantae; phylum Streptophyta; class Magnoliopsida; order Malpighiales; family Euphorbiaceae; genus Reutealis; species Reutealis trisperma. Next base: position 7,657,038 of record CANTUT010000012.1, on the reverse strand, counting down.
ATTATATTATAGATATTTTACATATTAAATTTTATTATAAAAATCGAGCTTCTCAATTATGTAAAAAAAAAAAAAAAGAAATATTCTTGATGAAAAGGGATTTAAAATTTTCATTTCATTACTAGAATGCTTGTGTAATTAAATCAAATTATAAACATATATGTCAATTGGTTGCAAGATATTATTATTTTTTATATTATTAATTTTCTAAAAATGATAATAAAAAGTCAAATAAAAAAAAATTTCTTTCCAGAAAGTTATATACAAACTAATACACAATTATTTATACTTTTTACGAAATAACACAATTACTTAAACTTTTTGAGAAATAACTTATGGAGAAATATATTTTTAAGAAAATATACTTTTCAAAAAGTAACTCATGATATGTGAAACAATTCCTAATGTGGAATAAAGTCTCTTCTTAGAATATTTCTTTATTCATTTTTTAATTTAAAAAATAGTAAAAAAAATAAATAAGAAAGTGCACACAAAAGCCATACAAATAAGGCCGTCTCTCAAACATGATTTTAAATAATGTGACTATCGGCTGTTTTATTTAGGTTTTTGAGAGGTCTAATAGGTTATTTACTCGTTACACTTATATGAATATGAATTAGCCATGAGTCGATAATGAATCACCCGATACACACTAATACGACTGTTATTTAGTGATACGGGCGTAGCGTATTAATAAAAAATATTATTATTATATTTTTTATTTTATTAATGTAAATTATAAATATATTGTTTAAAAGATTATTATTTTATATTTATTCTATTTTATTAATGTAAATTATTGGTATATTGTTTTTTTTTCATTATTTATATTTCAATATATTTAGAATATTATTGATAATTTTTACAAAATTCATTTTTTTGTATAAGTTTTTTATTTGTGGGTGTAAATTATTGATTGAATTTTATAATTTGACTATGTTTTATCTTTTTTATATTTTTTTTCAAAAATACAAATAATAGTATTGTATAAAATCTAAATGAGTTTAATAGCAAGTAAGACAATTCAGATTCTCCCCGACACTCTCTTTGGTACTGATTAATTAATATTATAGTGTATTTATTTTTTAATTTTGCTTTATTTACTTGGAATTAGAATGAGTTTTTTTATCACCTTATTTATCTTGAATAAAGTAAATTTTTCGCTCATGAATTAATAAAATAAAACTGATTTATTATTATTAATTATGAAATTTGAATTTTTCTAGGCATCATTATGCTTACTTAAGTGTTAATTAATTTAATGTATTACATTTTAGATGTTATATTTCATATGTTGTTAAATTATATCAGTTTGTTAATTATTTTTGAAAACTCATAGTAGCAACAGTCGATTCAGTCCAATTCAGTCTGACCTCGTTATACCGATTCCAATATTGATACAATATATAAAATTGTTATTTAAAACCCTGCTCTCAAAAGTCAAGAGTTCACACAAAAGCTATATATTTCTAGCCAAAATCCTAACATTAAAGAGCTTGAATCTTTATTAACAAAGGTGTAATAGGCCCTTGAAATTGAAGGAATAAAAACAACTGGCAATATATAAATTTTTTAAATTTTTGGATGCCATAACTATGGTATTATTAAAATATTTAAAATAAAAAATATAAGGCATGTGCACACTTGATCCCAAGCTCAGATTTCTTAAAAATACACATAAATATTGATGCTAAAACCGAAAACACATCGAAACACCTCTCTTTAACAAAAATAGCTCAACAAATGATCTAATATAATTAAAAAAAAAAAAAAAGAAGCAAAAAGGACTTAAATCTTATCTTGAGTTTCACTTCCTCAGCTTTTTCGATCTAAATCGGAAAAAAAAAACAGAAATAAAACAAAAAAACCAAGAAACTTGAAATGAAAATATACACAAACATGCATAATTTTAGATACATATAAATTCCGAATGCATAAATGAAAGATCTTTTGAGTGAAACTTTGACCTCCAGAGCTTTGGCGAGGCATTGTTGCTTCGGTTGCTTGGTGGGTTAATCGAGGCGGCTAATGGAGATTTCTAGAGAAATTGATTTGTTGGCGTTTCAAGAGCTTCTCAAAATCTCTAAAATGTTTGTTTTTTAAAAAAAGATGAGGCTGATTATTCAATAAGGTTAAAACTATTTTAATTGAAAACGTGGCGGTTGATAATTGGTTCTATGTTTTGAATTTTGGAATTAGAGTATTCGGGTCATTCCTCGGGCCTATATGAATTTTTTAAAATTTAGGTGTTAATATTGGACTTTTTCAATTATCTATCCTTGTTTTATTTGTTTATTTATTTTGAAATTAAAAAAAAAAGAATAAAATGGATATTCGCAAGGATGACTATAATTACTAGGTTTTAGGGGTGTGCCCAACTTGGCCTAAAGGTTACGATAAGGCATAAATACAGTGGTGATCAAAATCAAGCCAAAATTATTGAATCAATTCAATAAAATTGAAATCAAAATCATTTTTTAGTTATGATTTTGCTTTGTAACCAAAACTTTGAGAAACTTAATTTTAGTTTCGACTTTTATTAAAATTTGAGCAAAAATTAAAATCGTCGGTTTCAAACTAAAATCAACAGTTCATATAAATTGTTCATATATGTGAAAATTCAAATTTTTATCAAATTTTAAAAATTCTTTTTTTATAAGAAAGTACATTAATTAATTAATTATAATTTTTACATTTTATTTTATTTATAATTTAAGTAGCATACATATGATAACCGAAATGATTATAAAATTTTCATTATAGAGATTTTATTTTAATTTTATCAATATTTGTATATATGTTTAAGGATAATGATAAATTTATGAATATTGACATCACATGAGATAAAAATATTTTATAAAATTAATGGCTTAAGTATTAATAGATTATGGATCAATTATTATAGTTTAATTATTAAGAAATTAATTCAAATTTTAGGTAAATTCATTTAAATGTAATTTTAGGTATTTAACTAATATATATATTTAAAAATTTATAATATATGTAATTAAGGTAAAGAACATGTTCTTTGAACAATAGATAATCAAAATAATTATATGTGTGTTGTTATTATTATTATTATTATTATTATTATTATTATTATTATTATTATTATTATTATTATTATTATTATTATTTTCAAATCTTAATTTTAAGTAAATATTAATTTTAATATGTTAGGTATAAATAGATATGAAATAAAGATATTTAAAGAAATTAACGAATTATGTTTGATTTATCTATAAGTTACATATTAAAGAATTATATTACAAATTTTAAGAAATATTGATTTTATTTGTTTATTTAATTAAAGTTAAGTTGTTGTTATTATTATTATTATTATTATTATTATTATTAAAAGAAAAGAGAAGAAAAATGCGTATAGCAAATCTAATTGGTCTATTTTAGAAATGGACCATTAAGATGCTAGAAAGGGAAACAACTAGAGAGAGAGAGAGAGAGAGAGAGAGAGAGAGAGACCAACCGATTAAAGGGAGGAGCATTCGGCAGCTTCAGGCCGACGGTGTATGACACCGACACCACCACCACCACGCCACAGCCTTTTCACCATGAGCAACTGGGTACGAAAATCGGGTAACATTGATGACCAAAGGAAGAGCATGTGAGGAGAGAAGTTCTGCCAGTATCGAGGCTTTTGATGGCGATTTCAGCCAACTCTAGTGATGGATACCAATGAAATTGGTGTCATTGTCATTCTTCTCCTTGTTATGAGAGCTTTTCATTGGTACTGATTATTCACCCTAAAGCTTGTTGGAGGCCGAGATTGAAAATTGGTAAACCAAGACTTTCTTATCGTTTTTTGGTGGAGTGGGGTAGGACTGTGCAAATGGTCGGTTCGGTTCAAAATCGAACCGAACTGAAATAACCGAACTACCGAACTTAATTTTTTTAAAAATCGAACCGAACCAAACTTTTAATAAAAACCGAATTGAACCGAACTGAAAAATTTTGGTTCGGTTCATCGGTTTAGGCTTCTGGGCCTGGTAGTTGGGCTTTTTTATGGATTTAAGACAAAATTAATGTAAATTTTAATTTTGCAACTTTCATTAAGGATATAGAAATTAGAAAATTTAAATTATCTATTTATCATAGATTATCACTTTAAAGAGGAAAATAAAATTATTTTTAATTATATTTAAAAAATTATAATAAAAATATAAATCATTATTAATAAATTCATCCATTATAGCAAATTCTCCCTACTCCTACAATGAATTTAATACTCCTACAATGAATTTAATAGAACTAATAATCATTATATCTCAAATAATAATTCATCCATCCATTTCATCCATCTACCTATATATATATATCCATCCATCCATCCATCTCAAATTCATACATGACAATAATACAATATTTCATTCATAATTAATACAAGATATTAGAAGAAAACATAATTAATACAATATTTATCAAACAAAAAAAAAACAAAAGAAAGAACCAAAATAATGTAGGACCTACAAGAAATAACAAACAAATTATTTAGTTTTTGTCTTCATGAGCCAACAATTATTTTACAGTTCAATGTAATTCTTAATAAACAAGTAACAAGACTACATACCTGCATTATCAACTCTCAAGTGTCAATTGTATTTTCATTGACATCACTTATATCAATATTAGCTAAGGCTACAAAATTAAAAAAAAACACAACTAAATTAAACATTTTCAAATCAATTGAATGATGTAGAAATTTAAATCAAACAAAAAATAATAATTATTAGCATACCTTCTTCAAGCTTTTCAAGATCATGTAAATCTTCTTCAACTGACTTGGGGACTTTGGATGATCGTAGCCAATTTTGAGCACATATTAGAGCTTCTACAATTTTAGGAGTCAAAGAACTTCTAAAAGCATCAAGAACTCTTCCTCCTGTGCTAAAAGCAAATTCTGATGCTACCGTGGAAATAGGCATTGCAAGTACATCCCGAGCAAGATGTGAAAGGATAGGAAACCTACTATGATTAAGTTTCCACCACTTCAATATATCAAAATCATCTTTCTCCACCACAATAACACTTTCTTTAAGGTAGACATTTAAGTCAAATTTGCATTCTATTTCTCCATTCTCTATTTTATGCCTCTTGAATTTATCCCCCAATAGAAATCTTGACTTTTTTCTTAAGCCTTCAGGTTGAGAAGCTTCACTTGAAGATCAATTTTGTTCTTGATTTAGCACATTTTGAAGCTGGAACATTATCCTATACGCTTCAAACAACTCATCTATAACCTCCTTTATGTTCTTAGCCATCTTCAAACCCTCTTCTTTTCCATATTCTTCACAAAGTGAAAATTCAATGAATTCTAGCTTATACCGTGGGTCAACAACAACAACCACATAAATAAGCTTGTTCATTTTCGTCGGATCACCCCAATATTTATCATACTTTGCTTTTATTTTTTCACCCATTGCTTTCACCTCAAAGTCATCACTCCCTATCCATTCTTTCAACAAGCAATTAACAGAACTAATCTCATGATAGAATTCATTAGATGTGACATACAATGAGCCCGAAATTCTCAATGTTAGCTTATAAAAATTAGCTAACATATCAACCATCCTTCTCACATTTTCCCAATCTAAAAATGTAGGCACCCCATCACTAAGCTCAACTCTAAAGTATGGATCACGAGTCTCAAATGAATCAAATGCTCTTTCAAATTTTTGGGCAACATTTAACATTAAATAGGTAGAGTTCCACCTAGTAGTCACATCTAAGCACAACAAACTTTTGCTTTCTATGTTTTCTAACTCACAACACTCCTTAAATTTTGCTAATCTAGCAGGAGATTGCCTCACAAATCTAATTGCATCCCGAACCCTCTTTATTGATGGATTCATTTCTTTTAATCCATCAACCACAACTAAGTTAATTATATGTGCAATACATCTCATGTGAAGGTGTTTCCCTTTCACCAAATCACAACCCTGAGAAGTCAACCTCAGTTTTAATGATTGAATACAAGTATCATTGGAACTAGCATTATCAACTGTAATAGTAAACACCTTTGCAATTCCCCATTCTTTTAAACATGCATCAATTTCCCTACCTAATGCCTCCCCCCTATGACTCTCAATAGGGCAAAAGTTGATAATTTTTTTATGCAAGTTCCAATCTTTATCAATATAGTGAGCAGTAATGCACATATAATTAATCTTTTGCAATGAAGTCCATGTATCTGTGGTTAGACAAATTCTTTGACCAGATTTTTTAAAATAATTCACCAATTTTAACTTTTTATCTAAGTATAATTGGTAACAATCTCGTGAAATAGTAAAACGAGATGGAATTTTAAATCTAGGTTGTGCAGCAGCCATAAAAGCTTTAAACCCTTCACCCTCCACAAATTTGAATGGAAGCTCATCAACAATTATCATAAAAGCTAATTTTGATCTAATAAATTCTTGGTCAAACTTCCAAGTACTAAGGCTACCTATGTGCTCACCCTCTCCATCTATGGTTGGTTGCAAGGACAATTGTGATTGTCTTGTTTGTGAATTATATGGATGCTTTTTACAAGTACTCATGTGATTTTTAAGTGCAGAGGTGCCATTCCTTTTAGGATCACAATTATAAATCTTTTCACAATAATTGCACTTGCCTTGTCTTGTACCTTCTTCCATGAATGAGCTGAAACGATCCCACACTTTTGACCTTGACTTTATACTCTTTCTCTTCTTCAATTTAGAAGTTGCCCCAGTCTCAGTTTGACTTCCAGCATGAGGAGGTATTGACTGCGTAGTCTGCATTCCTTGAGTGTTAGTATTTTCTGCTTCTGACATCTTGCCTACAAAAAATAAGAATAAACTTTTAGGCAACAATCATAAGTAGCAGAAACTAGGTTAATATGAAATTTATAACCTTAAGTATCAGCAAGACACAAAAATAAAAAATAAATAAATAAAATAACAGTATTATCTCCCAATATTCAGTCATGGTTCATCTTCTTCACCTGTCAAAACAGATTGAGATGAATGGATTTGTTCGTAAATGAAGAAAATGGAATTTGGAGAACAAAATCATGGCATTCCTATCCATTGTTGAAATAAAGTGTGCGTCTAAAATAATACCACAAGTAATATTTAACAGTCTAAAGAACGCAGAAAAACAACTTCGGAAATTTCATTTAAAAAAAAAATTGAGAGAGTATCAACAAGAAAGCAATGGCCCAAGTATCAATCCCTCGAACGACTAAAAAGATTTTGAATTTTGAATTTTGCATAACTAATGTGCTGAATTTTTAAATTGAGTGCAAGTTTGGATCCTTGAGGTCATTCAAGGAACTATAATCACCAGAATGAAAGGTTCTATTTACTGCTTCACACGTACAGCGTATGCATTACCAGAGCAAATGCACAAACTACAGATTGTACGAGTTCTTTTTGGAAATATATAACATATTTGACAACTGGGGGACCACCCAAGTGAAAAAAGAAATCAAAGAAAAAGAGATCAAAAGCAATTGCATAGTAGATTCAACTAGGATGACCACCTACTCTTTCCCATGCCATAAACTTCAGCAATAGTCCGAAATGTCTTCTTGTTAGCTAGCTGCTGTGTATTTTTTGTTATAGGTTTTGCTTGTTTGTGTATTTTTCTGTTTTACTATGGAGTGGTCATGTACTACCCCTGTGTGTTTCATGTTTAGCAGAATGAAGAACAAGGTGAAAGTATTGAAGTGCAGATGGTGAAACAGGCAGTTTTGCAGGCTATTAAGAACTGGAGTGAGAGTAGTACTGGGCAGCTTTTCAATATATATATATATAAAAGCATTAATTATGAACAATTTCATATTTCAATTATATGATTTTATGAACATGAACATGTGGACAGTGGACTCCAATCCAACGAAACTTATAATTATGAACATGAACATGTGGACAGTGCACTCCAACGAAGCAATTAGCATGAATGATGAATCCCAAAATTAAAGTAAAATTACAGTAAAAAAAAAAAAAACAAATGCAAACCTAAATAAATCAATGAATTATCAATGGCAAGCCTTGATTGGGCGAATTGGATCGCTGGTGACGAAGAACAGATGAGACAGATCACAGAGCCACAGAGGCAAAGAAGAGAAGAAACGGATCACTGATGAGGCAGAGAAGAGCATAGCGGTCGCTCGCACCTTGCAGTTCACACAAACCAACTGCCTCTGCCGGACAGCGGGACAAGTGAGGACTGAGGAGGAAGGAATGGAGGATAGTGGCCTTCGCTTCGCAAATCGCAACTCACAGACCACAGTCTCACACAAACAAAAACAGGAGGACAATAGCAGTACCGTAGCCACCGCCACAAGCAGAGCAGAGAGTTCAGACTTCAGAGGAATGCTAGGGATAGGGCCGGCCGGCTGAAGGATGTAAGAAAGAGAAAGGGTTAGAGAATGGGTTACAGAATGGCTTTACACTTTACAGTTTACCTTTACTGATATTATACATAATATTTGAAATATTTTATATAAAATAATATAATTTCGGTCGGTTCGGTTATAACCAAACTTCTTTTGGTTAAAATCGAATCGAACCAAAATTCACTTCGGTTTTATAAAATATTAACCGAACCGAACTATATTTATAAAAAATCGATCCAAACCGAACCGAACTAGTCGGTTCGGTTTGATTTTTCAGTTTCGGTTCGGTTTTGCTCACCCCTAGAGTGGGGTGAGTGTGAATACACTGACACCGCCATTGAATTCATGATAGAAAGATGCTTCTAGTGGTATCAACTGCACCTCTAGCTGCCATCATTTTGGAGTTAATTTCACGTGCCGCCGGCGAATTTGAGATCCCAGCAAACTACATTTCACTTGTACATCACAATTTTGCAGTTAATTTATGAGGATTCATTTTTGGTGACTTCAAACGCTTTCCAACCGATCTAATTTGATAGCTTAGTACATAAGTGATTGGAAAATGATGAATTCGTAATGATATTTTGAATTTCTATGAATTTAGTTATATAAACTGTACATTGCTTTGTGTGAATTATAGGATATAACTAACTAAAGAATTTAAGTTATTAAAATATCAAATTAGATTATAGATTTATTTTATGAATTAATTAGTTTCTAATTTTTATAAAATGAAATGTTTATTAAGTTAGTTGTATAAATAATTATTGACTATCATCTTATGTTATGAAATTATATATTATGAAATTAAGTTATGAGTATAAAATTTATGAAAATTATTTTATAGATATAATTGAGACTAATTATTATTTGGAATTGATATAAATTTTTATAGGTTTATTTAGTTGCATATATGACTTTAGAATTGAATTAATTTATACTTACTATGTATGTATATCACAAAAAGAATTAACTTTATTCATTATTCTTTAATAATGATTTTTCAAAATTAGTATGTAAATTTAGTTTACAAATTTAATTGTGACTGGTTGTGAGTTTCTCTAACTTAGGCTTATGTATTAGTTAATATGAATTTTATAAATTATAGAAAGATTAAGGTTAATTAGTGGTTACTGTTATATGTAATCACTATCTATCGACTTTTAATGAAAATTTTTTGCCTCTACTAGGTACATAGCTTATGCTATATTTCAAATAAATGAACTATGAAATATTTTAGTAAATATGACTTTTTATTTATTTTTGCGCAATGAAAAAATACTGATATTTTTTTTTATATATTCTTATTTTATTTGATTGATATATGCAGTTGATGTAGGTAAAAAAAAAAAAAAATTTAAAAACCACACTAAATTGGCACAAAGTCTCACCTTGGAATCTTTCTTTGTTCATTTTAAATTTAAAAAATAGAAAAAAATTAAGGCTCTTTCTACATGCCTTTTTAGTTTTGATAGTAGGTAAAACATCAACTTGTCACTTGGTTTGATTTAGGTTTTATTTAGTTCATGTGATCCCACTGTCTAATATTTACCTATTTATTAAAATTAAGTGGGCTAAGTAACAATTTGGTCCAACTAATTTAATCTTTTTGGGCTAAATATTAATAGCATGGTAATACATTGGATTTTTCCACTTATTTATAGTTGAGTAACATGTAATATAAAACCATATTCAGGTCGTAAATGACATATTACAGCTCTAGGGAATTATAAAATATTGGAAGAAGATGAAGTATAGATATTATTTTAAAAAAAAAAAATGTGATCGATCTAACCTCTTAATTGTAGGGGTAATATAATTTTTTTAAAAAAATATTTAGGATGAAAAATCATTTTTTAAAAATCTTAAATCACTTTTTAATATTATATTAAAAGATTTTTAAAAAATTTTGAAGACGACTGCTACTGTATTCCAGAAATAAAAAATTATTAATTCAAATAAAATTAAGTTAATTAATTTAAAAATAATTGGAAGAGATAAAAAAAAATGGAGAATTTGACATAGTAAATGACATAGTGATTATAATTCAATATAATCTTTTAATAATTTATGAATTAAAACTGTTATCAATATCTAATTAAGTTCAATGGTTGTGGTAAATTATTAATGGTAGGCAAATGCAAACAATTAAAATTTTCAACTATTTTGGGCCAAAAAAAAAAAAATCAACTATTAGCACACAAATAGCAATTGAAAATTCAAATATTAAATATGGTATCAATAGCTTAAGTGATGCCCTAAGCGCCCATCTTAAAAACTCATATTTAAATGTAATAAATATAATTAAATAAAGTTTTTATATTATATAATTAAATAAATATTATTTACTTTTATTTATTTGAATTTTTATTTTGTATTTTTAAATAATAAAATTAAAAATATATTTATGATATATACAAGGGCATTTTATTTATTTTCATAAATTTAATGGGAAAGTGCAAAAATTAAAAGAAAAAACTAAATAGTATGATAGAATTAAAACTAAAAGACTAATTAATTAATTTTTCAAAAAAATATAGACGAATTAATCAATTTAGTTAAATTACAAGGATTAAATCATAATTTGCCCTTGATTATATGAATGCATATAGAAATTAAACTATTTAAAATCAAATTAATTTTTTTTTAAATCAAATACTCTGTGCAAGTTGTTGGATACTCAACTACTATATACTGGCTTTTACTTAAAAGGAAAACTAAAGTATTATTTGGCGTGGGATAAGGAAGTAAAAATTTATGAAAAGTAAAAAAATTTAGTTTGCTTAATAGCCATTATTGAATAAAGTTCTTAAAAAGTAAGGATCTCTGCTTGCTGAATTTAGGAGAAATAACTTCTTTAAAGGGCGTAGATAAGTGAAATTTTTTTAGTTGAAATAAATATAAATTAACATGTCTATCATTCATTTAAGATAAAATTAATCTAATTATAATACACACACATATATATATATATAATTACTTCTTTCATATGTTTTTTTTTATGTTACCAATTATATTCTAGATATTTTACATATTAAGTTTTATTTTTAATATTAAAATTTTATTATGAAAATTGAGATTCTCATGGAAAAAAATAAGCTGAATATCTTTGTTAAAAAGGGATTTAAAAATTGCATTTCATTATTAGAATGCTCATGTCAAAATTAAATGAAATTATAATCGCAAATGTCAATTAGTTGAAAAGATATTATTATCTTTTATATTATTAATTTTCTAAAACTGATAGTGTAAAGTTAAATAAAAAAATTTACTTTCCAAAAAATTATATACAAACTAACACATAATTACTTATACTTTTTTAAAAATAACTTATCAAGAAATATACTTTTTAAAAAATATGCTTTCATGTAATGACAAACGATACCTAAATTGGTGTAAAGTCTTTTCTTAGAATCTTCTTTTATTTATTTTAAATTTAAAAATCGAAAAAAAAATTGAATAAGAGAGCGCCAACAAAACCATTTAAGTAAGGCCGTCGGTCAAGGCTACGAGTTCACACAAAAGCTACGTATTTCTAGCCAAAATCCTAACATTTGAATCCTTTAAAATTGAAGGAATAAAAGAAAAATTGTGAGGCAACATATAAATTTTTTAAATTTTTGGATGCCATAATTATCTTATTATTAAAATATTTAGAATAAAACATATAATGCGTGTAGGCTTGATCCCAAGCCTAGATATGTTAAAAATACATATATAAAATTACTTTTTTCATATGCTTTTTTTTTTTTATGTTACCAATTATATTATAGATATTTTACATATTAAATTTTATTTTTAATATAAAAATTTTATTATAAAAATTGAGCTTCTCAATTATGTGAAAAAAATAAGATGAATATTCTTAATAAAAAGGATTTAAAATTTGCATTTCATTACTAGAATGTTTGTGTAATTAATTAAATTATAATTGTATATGACAATAGGTTGCAAGAGTATTATTATCTTTTATATTATTAATTTTCTAAAACCAATAATATAAAGTCAAATAAAAAAAATTTACTTCAGCCAAAATTATACACAAACTAATACACAATTATTTGTAATCCTGTGAAATAATATAATTACTTTTACCTCTTTATAAATAACTTACTTATAAGTATATTTTTCAAAAAATATACATTTTAGAAAATACATCATAAGATGTTAAACGATACCAATAAATTAGTATAAAGTCTCTTCTTAGAATCTTCCTTTATTCATTTTTGAATTTAAAAAATAGTAAAAAAAATTAAATACGAAAGCCCATACAAAAGCCACACAAATAAGGCGGCCTCTCAAGGTCAAGCGTTCACACAAAAACTACACATTTCTAGCCAAAATCCTAACATTGAAGGGCTTGAATCTTTATCAACAGAGTTGTAATCAGACTTTAAAATTCAAGGAATAAAAAAAAAATTTGTGAGGCAATATATAAATTTTTCGATGCCATAATTATGGTATTATTAAAATATTTAAAATAAAAAATATAATATGTGTGCAGACTTAATCCCAAGCTTGGATTTGTTAAAAATGTAATATATATAAATATATATATAGTTGAGATGTAAATAATATATATTTTTGAAAATACATAAAAATGAAAAATGCAAGTTTGAGAAGCTATGGCTACCACATAGATTTTTCTAATGAATGTTGTTGAATAGGATGGAGAGTTTATAAGAAAGTACATGGAGAATTGCAATGAATCTTCTGTTATATTGGTCATACATACATAATAATCAACATAAGAAAAATAAATATCCCTATCTAAAATTTAATTTTCCTTGAAGTTGGATTTCATATGTTTGAGTTGAAGCTTCCTACCAAGCCAGAAGACTTAACTTGTTCCCACACATTCCATCATAAAGAAAACTAATGATGGGTGGCAAATTATTTCATACATATATATATAAATTTTAGGCTTTAAGAGAAATGAGTGATTTGTAGTTGATTACCACATTTAATTTGTGATTTTTTTTATTTTTCATTTTTTGTGAACAGCATTTAATTTGCGGGATTTTTTTTTTATTCTTATTGAAGCCTAGTACGGTGGACTTATAACCAAGCAGTGCATTGAAATGGCTGAAGTTTAACAGTAGACCACACCTTTCCCTTTGGGCACCTTTATGGTTGGGTTGCAAACCACAACTCAGGACAAAATTGATATAATTCTTCAATGAAAAATGCTCAATTTGGAGTCTGAACATTTATTATAAGCTCAATTGAGGGATTGGATTAATTTTTGGTTCACTTAGGAGCATCAATCTTTTAATTTGGTTCAATTTTTTTTTTTTTATTTTTTAAGTTTATAATTTTAATATTGTTATTTTATAGTTTAATATTTTTATTATTTAAAAATATTAATTGGGTGTCACAATTTCACTTTACTATAGAAGTTTGAATTGATAGAGAGGCCCCAAATCAAATTAAAAGGTTGAAGCCCCCTAATTAATTAAACCAAAAATTAATTAAGCTTCTTAATTGAGATTTTGACAAAAATTTAGGTTCTAAATTGCACACTCTTCTTAATTGAGTGTTTTTTTTTTTTTTCAAAATATATAAACACACACAAAGATAAAGAGGCGCGTATACCTCTCAAATGAATTATATGTGCTTTTAAATTTATTAAATTAAATCTTGAGGGGAGGGAAATTTAATTTTTTTATTTATTAAGATTTCATTAGTATATACTAAAAAGATTTTAAATTTAATGATATTGAAATTATTTATCGAATTAAAAAATAATCTTGAATTCAAATTTTAATTGGAGTGAATTGCATAAAATAAATAAATAAAGAAAAGTCGGTATGTGATATAACCTAGTTAAAAAAAAAAAAAAAAAAAGGGAAAGAAAACTACACATGCAAAAGCCATGCGAGCGTCCATCAAACAAGATATTTAGCAGTCTGAAGGTCTTCCTCGATGATTTTCTTCTCAGGAATTTCCATCAATCATCTTGATGATTCCCTTGCACTTTCTTTGAAATTCTTTCTAATTATTGAAAACCATCCTTTAGCTCTAGAAAATTCAAATCTCACTCGCTTTCTTCTTCCATTTGAGTGGTGTAATAATTAACTACATAAAAAGAAATTAATAATAATAATAAAAAAAAGACTTTCTAATGACTTTTTACCTTACACAAGACCATAACTTAGTTATCATATATACACCTCTTAATTAATAATCTAAAAGAAATTTTTTAAGTATGTGTGTTTGTGATTGCTTGAAGTCTTGAACACTAGATTTAGAAAAATTTAACAACTGCTGTCAGGGCAAAGGCTAAAGAGAGAACATCTGTCACTGTAAATTAATACCACAAATAATTGTTTGTTTAGAATAATGAATCTTTGATTTAGTGGTATTGGAATCGTCTTTAGAACCGAAAGATCTTGAGTTTGAATCCCAGTTGAAGCTAAATTTACCTAAGAAAAAAAATACTGTTTAGGAGAACAGGAAGCTGCTACAACAGATCAGCTTCCTACTGCTGTACTTTTTCAGCCATATTCTTTGCTCATGTACATATACACGCGCAGAGAGACACACAAGACTTGGCAAAAGAGTCAGGGAAGCACCGATTAATTATATTAATTAAGCAAAATAGGGTTTATGAACTAATATATACTTCTCAAATGAGTTCATTTACAAATTAAATCTTGAAGGTCATACTAAAGGAAAATTTAATTTCCTTAGTATTTGCATCAATAAGTTTTTAATTCAGTGATATTGAAATCGTTTGCATAGCCGAAAAATATCAAGTTCTAGTTTTGGACGGAACCAAATGTAAATACATAAAATTTAGTATCTGTGATATAATGTAGAAAAAATAAAAAAGAAAACTATCAGATAAAACAATGGAAACACATGCAAAAGCAATTCAAAAATATTTAGAGGTCTCAAGGGTAGACTCCATCAGTAACTTTCTTCTGATGAATATCCCTCAGTCATCAAGGGCACTTTCCTTGAAAATTCTGTCCAATTATTGGAAACCATCATCTAGCCCTAAATTATGCGAATCTCATCACTGATCTGCTTTCTTCTTCCATTTGAATGGTGCAACTAACTACAAGAAGAGAAATTAATAAGAAAAGACTATTGATGACTTTTTACCTTAGACAACACCATTAATTAGTTATCATATGCACACCTCTTAATTAATAATCTAAAAGAAATTTTAAGTACACGTGTCTTTAATTCTAAATGATGAACACAACTGCTGTCAAGGCAAAGATTAAAGAGAAACATCTTTGAATCATCTCGATGATTGCCTTGCACTTTCTTCGAAAATTCTTTGCAGTTATTGAAAACCATCCTTTGTCTCTAGAAAACAGAAATCACTCTTTGCTTCTTCCATTTGACTGGTGTACGTTTACATAGCAGAAGCATAATAAAGAGAAATTAAAGGACATATGCTACTAACCACTGCTTTTACCTCCATTAATTACATAATTATTATTATTATTATTATTATTATTATTATTATTATTATTCTACGTGCATGAAAATTTCCTGTCTCCAACCAAGTAATTTCATCACTCTCTCTTCTTCCCTATATATAGACACACACACACACAAATCTCATTTCCTCATTCATCATTTTGTGAAGGGAACAACTTAGCTAATAACAAATTTGCTTTGATGGATAGTAAGAAAACCTATTCTCTCTCTATCTCTCTCTCTCACACACACATGCATACATACACGCATGCATATATATCATAAGCTGTTTTTGCTTATATGTTAAGTCTATATATATGGTTCAGGTGCTTCTTGTTATATACATGCATACTCCATCTATTGAGTTATTAACTTTAATACAGATTTGCATATTCCAGCTATTGAGCATTCCATTCTTTGAAACAATGCAAAACTAAAATGAATTTATTAACTTTCTATTTTTTAAAAATACTTTTATATGTATTTTAATTAATAGACTTGTTAATCAAAGTACTGAATTTTTAATTATTTCATATATTTATATTTGATATTATTTATATTTCTTTCAAAATTGCATATTTTTAACTTCTATAGATTAAATATCTGCATCATAGCACTTTTTTTTTCTTTCCATTAACAAGCATTATTTTCATGTAACTTTTAGATTATTTGATCACAACGAGTTTTTATAAAAAAAAAAAAAGTTCGCAAACCTTTCATTTTATTTTAAAACCATAATCAAATGTTGAAGGGCGATACAAAGCTAAAAAACAAAAATAAAAATAAAAGAAAAGGCAAATAATAAAATGTCATATATTCATGTTTTCAGGAGACATTATGAAGTTCACTGAGGAGGAATTAAAAGCTTACATGAAGGGAGAAACATTAATCGGTCGAGGAGCATTTGGTCCGGTTCATAAGGGAACCATCAAAGGCAGGAGAGAAAAAAAACTTAACGGCCAATGTGTAGCAATCAAGGCTTCTCGCAACAAAGTTGATGGAGAGGCAAAAACTCAATGGCGAGTAAGTTCTATTTTCTTTTCATATATTACATACACATCGTAATTTTCATACGAAGTATCACTGGATTAGAGAAAGTTCTTCTATGCATTAAGTATATAAGTTTATTTTATATACTAAATCAACAAATAATAAAATATTTTAATTAATATGATTATTTATTAAATTTTTTATCCAATAAAAAAATACCGACGCCTTTTTTTATTTTATATATTTTTATACCGATATTCTTTGTTCTCCATATATTTTCATATCATCAGATATATATATATATATATATATATATATATATATATATATATATATATATATATATATATATATATATATATATATATATATATATATATATATATATATATATATATATATATATATATATATATATATATATATATATATATATATATATATATATATATATATATATATATCATCAAGTCATAAGACTTTCCCTTGAATTATTAAAAGCTCATTTAATTTTGATCGTAGATAACATAGAATAATTGTAATTTGATGTAATAATTATGACAGTCTTTATGTAATGTTTATTATTTTAGTTTAGAGGTTTTTTTTTTTTTTTTTTTTTTTTTTAAGTTAGGACCAGTTTTATATTATTAATTTTTAATATTTCAATTTATAGGGAATTTACTGTATTAATTGTAAATATTTGATGACCCACAAATTAATTATTATGTATAACATTAAAATTATTATTAATTTCACATAATTAAAATTTATCGTAATATATAAAATAATATTTTTATTCATCATTTCATAATTTAGCTTAAATTTTAATAACTACATAATATTTTACTACTGTTATTTAGGTTACTCATTGCTGTTGTACTTTCTATCATTCCCAACAACTCATGCATTGTTATTTAATTAAAATCGTTTAACTACTCCAATTAGTAGCTTATTTGCATAAATTTCAAGAATTAGTAATTTATTTGCACAACTAATTAGTTATTACTAGTTCATCGTTAGATTACAATAGCGATGACACAATGGCGTTAAGAAGAAAAAAAGCTTGTGAAAAACACTAACGACGCCGTAGAGACTGAAAGACGGCCTTTTTTGTTCTATCTTTATATTCTATGAGAATATAATTTATTTTTATTTTTGTCTTGAATTATATTTTAATTTAAATTAATAAAAATAATATTTATAAATGTTAAATTTTATTTTTTTAAAAAAAAATCAATATTGGTATAAGTAATCTAACGCAATTCAAATTAAAAATAATTTGACTCAATTCATTAACAGCCTTTACTCAAAATTTTATGGATATATTTGGAATTACTGTTAAGAATTAAAATGACACTTTTAAAATTGTTTGATTTTATTTTTTAATTTTTATTATTTTTTATGAACTATTATTTTCAAACATACTTTTAGAAAAAATATTAATTTATCTAATTCTATTTAAAAGTAATTTTTAAAAAAAATATAAAAAATTTTATTAAAAAATACATTTTTCAAATGCAATACCAAACGGAGTTTTGTATAATCCCTCCAAACCTAGGAAGTATGGTTTAAAATTTTTCTTAAAAATGAAAGGGAGCAAAGAGGGAAAATAAATTTTATTTTTTTTTATTATTTTTTCCTTCTTTATTTAGATTGGTAGAAAATAAAAAAAGAAAAATAAATTTTATTTTTCACCTTTTTTTTACTCTTTATTTTTATTTTTCTTTTAAAATTGAGAAAAAATATAGAACAAAAAATAAAATTTATTTTTTTTCATCTCTTTATTTTCTTCTCTTTCCAATCAAAGGAAAGTGATTTTTTCCTTTTATTTTTCTTTCTTATTTTCCTTTCTCTCTTATTTTCTCTCTTTTCTTATTTTTCCACTTTTCAAATATAGGCTGAGTTTTATCTTGTTTTTGATAATTGTGTTTTAAATTATTTTAAAAAATATATATTTTTTTTAATAAATTATGGTTTGAAAAAAAGCTATAAAATTTAACTTTTTCAAAACTATAGTTTCCTAAACTCTACAAATTCCAACAACATTTCCTAAAAATACTTTAAACTCAATAGCAAACACACATTCTGGTGATTTTTTTTATCAACATTTTGGTGATATTTAATTATTTCATCCAATATTTAAAATTAAAATTCTCAGTATTTAATCTTTTTAAAATTTTAAGTAACAATTGTCTTAAAAGTATCCATTAAATTAATTTATATTTAATACAATAAATAATATAATTTTTAAATTTATTTATTTTATTCAGTATTTAAAATTTTATATTTAAATTTACAGCACTTAATTTTTAATTTTACTAAATACTATTTTAGTCTAGCTAGGGTTTCTTATGCTTATTCCAAGAATTGTTTAGGAAATGTTGGTTATATGTCCGATAACTTTTTTAACCAACCAAATTAATTTAAAAATAATAGTAAAAAATATTTTATGCATAGATATGTATAAATTTGTAATTAGAACCATGTGGAAAACAATTGATGGAACTCAACGTTGATGTAATATTATAGATACATAGATTTATATGAAACCAACTCAGTAACTTATTAATTTCTTTTACGCCCCAGTTAAAATTTATCTAATTCAATATATGTAATATGTTTTTATTATTTTTTAGTTGATGCTTATATATATAATAAACTTAGCCTATATATTTTCTTTATATTAATATTTAATTTTTTAAAGAGAATTTAATATTGAAAGTTACCAAAAAGTAATATTTAAATTTAATTAAATAATAATAATAATAATAATATTTATTGTATATTAAAATATTTTTAAAAAATGGGTTAAATGAAAAAATATGATCAAGCTTTAAACACTGACTAATATACATTAACACACATCAATCAATACACAACCCTATATATTTTTAGTCAAGTTTTACTTTCATTTTTCTTATAATCTAAATATTTGAAAATTAATATCAAAAACTTACGCCTATTGCTTTAGAATCTTATTACAAGAACTCTACACCTTTTAATGTTAACATCGACTTCAATATCACTTATTTAAGTTCCAATATCACTCTCATTTATTTGCACACCGAAGCATAACTTAGCGATAAATGCATATTCTCCTTAGTAATAGATTTAGAATCGATTTTCCCTCTCTAATGTTAATAAAAAATAAAAACTCATTTATTCTATCTCATATCAATATTACATGATCATCTTTCCTTTTCCTATTTTTAAATATGCAATTATTTGTTAAATTGGAACATCTTTATCTATTTTTTTAGGCTGAAATTGAGTACTTACCAAAAGTGGAACATCAAAATATCATCAAGCTGATTGGCCATTGTGAAGGGCAAGACAAGTTCTACCTTGTCTATCCATTCATGCAAAATAAGACTGTCAAGGATAATTTAACAGGTTATGATTACCTCAAAAAACTATATATTAATTGTATATGGTTGTTTTTAAACTAATTCTTTAAAATTTGTCAAGCATTGAGGTTAGAAATAATAATTTTTTTAAATCTAGGGTTCTGTAATGGTTTGTGCTTGTAGGTCTAAAATGGAGCAAAACCTTCAAAATTATCAAAGGAGTTGCAAGTGCAATACAAAAGCTTCATGGTTTAGAGACTCCACTTATCCATAGGGATTTGAAGCTGGACAATATTTTGCTGGATAAGGTAAAATTAATTCCATTTTATATCATTTATTTGTTTCAGAATATATGTCATTTTATTTTTTATTTTTATTTTAAAGTATTTATCGTTTCAATATTTTAATAAAATATTTATTATTTTTTATAATTTTATCACCTTAATATTCTTTTATTCCCTCTATTTCAAAATATTTATCACTTTAGAAATTTTATTTTATTTCAAAATATTTATCATTTTAACATTTCAAAAAAGTATTTATTATTTTTTTCCAACTTTATCCTCCCTTTATCTCTCTATTAAACATTTACATTAATTATTTTTATTTTTTTGCATTAAAATTGAAAAAAAATATTTTAGTCTTTTTAACTTAAAATTATGATAATAAAATGACTTTCTTAATTTATGTACCAAAACTTTAAACGACAATTATTTTGAAACAGAGGGGTAGTAAATATTTATATTAATCATTTTTATTTCTTCACAATAAAATTAAAAAAAAAAAAAGATATTTGTCTTTTTTACTTTTGAATTGTGATAATTTAATAATTTTTAATCCACGTGCCAAAATATTAAACGACAAATATTTTAAAATAGAGAGAGTATAATATAACAAATTAATGCTAATTCAAATAATTAATGCTAATTCAAATAATTAACTACTAAATTGCATATTTATTTTGTCTCAATGAACAGGACTTTACCCCCAAACTAGCTGATTTTGGGAGAGTTACACCAGAGGAAGATCATTCAGTATCAGGTAAAGCCTGCGACAATTTTAATTTAATGTTTTCATGTTTTTAATTTGTTTTGAAGAATTGGAATTTATGCAATCATAATATGGGTTTGAGCTTTTCATAGCTTTTTCCTTTTCTTTTTTCCAAAAGGATTTTTCTACCTAATGTCCTAGGCTTTTGCCCTATTTGAAAAATATTTTCTTATCTATATTATGAGGGCTTTGATGAACAGTAAAATCACTAGTTATACTGGAGTCTTCTGTTTTAATTTTTTAAATAAGTCGCCAATTTAACTAGTAATTTCATTATTTATTTATTTTTTTTTCAAAAAACAAGGGTAAAACAGCCTTGGCCAGGTGTAGTAAATCTAAATCTCCAATTTAGTGGTCCATCATCATTATTCATATAGAAACTGATACAAAGGGCCTTCATGATGTAGTAATTTATTTAAATCACCAAGCAGGCCTGTTACCTTTACCTGGTCATGCAAACCAACATAATTTTGTTAAGGTAAATAGAGCCTCAAATTGTAACCATAAAAATTTTCACTTGGAAAAGTGAAATGAAATTTTTTAATGTATTTATAGAGATACACATAACAAGCAAATCTGAATTTTTCTAGGTAATGCTAATAATTATTAACTGTGCTCAAAAAAATTTTGATTCATGTACTGAATGGAATGATTACAGTATTAATTTTTCTTTGTAATCATAACCAGTAGTATTTACTATAGCATAGAGAGAATGAGTGTATACCAGGTTCCAGTGATGAACATGTCCTAAAACCTTAATTTCTGCTAAAATTTCTCTTGAAGCTTTCATATCCATCTTCTTGATAGCCACTTTCTACCCAAAAAAAAAAAAAGGTCCAATTTAAGGGTGTTTGGAGAACAAATATAAATTAGTGAAAAGGAACCCTAATGAGTATTTGAAAATGAAACATGCAACAGAAAACAAATTCACATATGACAAAGAGCTAAACAACGTCAAGCTCCATTGTTTTAGGGAAAATAAATTTCCTAGAACATACATTCCTCATTTGAAATCTTAATAGAATGTTTTTCTGGTCAATAAGAAAAATTAATCCATTTCAAGGAAAATATCTTTTTTCTTTTTGAAGCAGAAAGTCATTTTAAAAACCTCCAAAAACTCACATATAAGGAAGAAATCAATAAAAAGAACCATCAGCATTCTAGTATGTTCTACCCACAAAGAGAAAAAGCCAATTAAACTGGCGACTTATTAAAAAAAATTAAAATAGAAGACACCAGTATGATTGGCGATGTTACTTTTCATTCGAATTTATGTGAAGAAATTTTTAGTCTCACTCTACCTTGCACAAAAGAAGGTAAATGAAAAATATTTCTCTATTTAACTCGTACGAGAAAAAAAAAAAAATTAACGTAAGTCAAAAGCTCATGTCCTAAAGCCCTCTTTGAGAGTTGTTGTCTCTAGGAAAAAAAAGAAAGAAAGAAAAATTAAGGAATTAATTATTTCGTACTCCTTCGTTTTCTTTTAGATTAAAGATTATATTTTCCTTTTCTCACCTCATAAAACTGCCGAATTAAGCCTAAGAGCTAAGGGTATGTCATATTAGAAATAGTTCAATTAATATTTAATTTGAGTTCTTATTCAAAAAAAAAATAAAAAATAAAAAATAGAGACAATAGTATATTAAGTTTTATAACCATAAAATCTATACATGGGCTTTTTATTCACTAAATAAAAAATTTTAATTATTTAAACAGAATGACTATTTGTTAATAAAGACAAATGTGAACTACTATTTAATTTTTTTATATAAAAAAATGAACTTGTTAATCAGATTAAATATGATAGATTAAATAATAATATATCCTTTAAAATTTTAAGAAAAAATTATATCAACGGTGTCTGAAGTTTTTAAAATCTATTATTTTAGTGTCGGAATAATTTTTTTTGTCAGATGAGTTTTTCTATGTTTTAAAATAATTTTATATAAGTATTTTAATAATTTTCTGATAACCATAGTGCTGATTTGCCATTCTAAAACCTCTAAAACTGTGGTAAAGACAACAAGGAAAATTTTTACGTGGTTGACCCAAAACAAAATTTTTAAAAGTCGATAAACTCATAAGATTTAAAAAAATTGTTCAAATACTAATAGAGCAAATTTTAAAAAGCTTAGATATTAACGGTGTAATTTTTTTATACGATAAAAAGTTTAAAAAAACAATTTTCACTGAGGAGTACATTGTAAACAATCTTAAAAGTTTGATAGTATATTTTCAAAAGATGGGGAATAATTATAAAAAATGAAAAAATTGAGGATATTTCAGGCCAATAAACCTTAGAAATATGTTTAATTACATTATTTTTATTACTATTTATGAAATGCATCTTTAGAGCTGAGCATGAATATTAAAAGTTTCAATTAAATTGAATAATTGAGAATATAATCTTGTTCAAGAATAGCATTTTATTTTTTTATTTTGATACACAAATAATCTAAAGCTTTTTTTTTTCTCTTTTTTTTTTACATTTAAATAAATTCCAATTACTATGATTTTTGTAAATATGATACAAATTTTGAATTATAATTATGAATCTAATTCATGAATAATTCTGTTTAATTTTTTTAAAAATAAACTTAAAAATAGATCTCTAAAATTTTAAAATTTTATTTCAGGTGAATTTCGATTTCAAAATATACTAAATAAGCTCAAGTGCACTACCTAAAACTGTCTTTTCCTTTTTTTTTAAGTGAAGCTAACAGTTTTCTTTCCTTTCATGACCAGGAACAAAAGCACATGATATTTATGATTTTGGAACCATAATATTGCAACTAATCACGAAGAAAGAAAATACCTATTCCGTAGGTCCTCCTGGATCTACTTGGAAAATAGCCGAATGGGCAAGAAGAGCTTTAGGACCAATTGTGCATGTGAAATTAACAAGCACAGGCTGCTCCTCACAGGCTGCTAAGAAAATTACAGAGCTTGGCTTGGACTGTGTCAAAGACCAACCATCAGATCGCCCAACCATTGATCAAGTCCTTCTTCGACTTGCAAAATTATAGATCTAAGTATTATATTATTAATAAATCCTTCAAAATAGTATTATATTATAGGATTTAATTATTGTTATTATTTAATTATACTATTTTGAACTCATTTATTATGTTCTATTCTATAAATAAAACTGAAAAATCTGAAATATATATTTGCCGACTCGGATTCATGTGAGATAAATTTTAACGACGATATTGAAAAAATTTCTAAAATTTAATGATTTTTAAAATAATTTATATTCAAAATATTATTTATCTTTTGATATATATTAGCAATTTTAGCATTAAATGAAAAATTCTTAGGTAAATATAGTTCAACACGTCATACTATGGACTATCTCATTGTGATTTTTTATTTTAAACAATAATTATCCATATAGTAACTAAATATTTTTCTCTTCACCATAATATATTGTGTTGTGTTTCTAAACTCTGAATATAAAAAAACACCAACAAATCTAATTCTCTAAATATGCATAAGATGAAATTTCATCCAAATATCATGATATATATAACTAATTACTATACCCCAACAAAAATTCACAGCATAAATATACACAAAAATAAAATTAAATTAAATAGGTAAAAAGTTCTTACAGATTTGTAGTTTTCTTCCAAAGCCTTAAAACAGTTGAAGAGTGCCATATATATATATATATATATATATATATATTGCAGAAGTTTCATTTTTCTCTTTTCTGTTTGCAGACCATTAATGGGATAAGAAGATCTGAAGTTGCATAATACTTTCTTTATTTATGCTATTTTCTTGGTTAGAAAATTTACGCTATCTTCCACAAACAAAAACAAAGACTCTCTGGCAAAAAAAAAAACAAAAAGAAAGACTTTGAACTTTGAAGTCAACCACCCAATTGGTGCCTGGCAGCTGGCAAAGTCACTATTATAGTACGATCTTGTCTGAAAATTCGGCCCCATATTTAGGTACATTGAATTAAATATTTACCCACTCTTCAGAAAAAACGAATATTCTACGTTTGTTTCAAATTATAATTTATTTTTTTAAAAAAATTAATTTATTAATATAATATATTTTCATTTAATAATCTCTTCGTCTCAAAAAAAATTATTTGGTGTTTTTTTTAAGATATTCTAAAATATTTATCCATTTTAAAAATAGTTATAAAATTTATCTATTTTATTTTTATTAATTGAAAAGTATATATTTTTAAAATTAATAATAAAAATAATAATAAATGAATATATACAAATATATAAGTAAAAAAAATAATAAAATTTATAAATTGACAAGTAATTAATAATATTTTCTTAAACTGTATAAAAAAAAGAATAATTTTTTTAAAATTGAGAAAATATATTTTTTTATAAGCATTAATTATTTAATTTTAATAAAATAATATGAGTCATTTACATTAAAAAAATTATTAGTAACATTATTTTATTGGCTTAACTATATTCGCTGTATTAAAGTAGAGTTAATTTTTCTAATACGTGTGAAAGTGAAAATAGGATTATTTTTGTGTGATATTGGGAGTTAATGACAAACAGCCTGTCCTGTTGCAGCTGGGCATGAGATCACTAATTCGAAATTTATTAGCTAAGTTCTTTTTTTTTTTTTTTTTTTTGGTTTAATTGAAAAGGTATTAAATGTCAATGTCTGTGTTTCTCAGTCTAAAAAAGAAAAAAACATTTACATAATTTCTATGAAGTTCATAAAATTTGAAAAATTATTCATTATACCAATCAGCGTTCGGTCGTTGGACGGTCTTGAAGTGACAATTTATAAAAAAATAAATAAAAAACAATAATAATTATCCTTTATGACCATATATAAAAATCAAACCAAATTAGAAAGGATGGTAGAATAGTCAATCCCTCGTGATTTAACATCAATATTAAAAAAATAACACTGCTGTTTTAAAATAATTATTTTTTTAAAAAAATTATTTATTTTTTTCAAAATATTTATCAGTTTAAAATTTAAAAAAAGTATTTATTATTTTTTTTAATTTTATTTTTTTTTTATTTTTCTATTAAACATTTATATTACTTATTTTTATTTCTTTGTATCTAAATTAAAAAGGGGTATTTTAGTCTTTTTAACTTATAATTATGACAATTAAATGATTTTTTTAATATATGTACACTCTCCTAAAACGATTATTAATTTAAAATGGAGAGAGTCTTTCTATTAAACATTCATATTAATTACTTTTATTTCTTTATATCAAAATTAAAAAGAGATATTTTAGTCTTTTTAACTTATAATTATGATAATCAAATGACTTTCTTAATATATGTGCACTCTCCTAAAACGATTATTAATTTAAAACGGAGAGAGTAATAAAATCAATGGCGTGATCATTTGAGCCACGCCAAGTTGGGTCGATATTCTTTTATCTTTAATACGAGAAATGTTAAATATTTTTTATTTTTTATTTTCTCTTGTTCCTTTTTCATTGTCATTATGATATATAATACAATTTATGTGCCATCATAAAAATAAAAAAGACAATAAAAGAAAATAAAAAATAGAAGGTATTTAACACTTCTTTTTAATCTAGGCTTGATTAATTAGGCCTGATCTAAAAATAATTATAATTGGGATTTTTACATAAATATACAAAAAAAAATGAAAAACACTACAAAATTACATCGAAATTTTTTTTAACAAAAATTAACCCGTGATTTTATTTCACATGAACCACTTACTTTTTAAACTTATGTATGCAGCTAATTTCATTCTCGAAATAGCAAGTATTAATCTCAAAAGTCAGATTTTAAAAACAGTTGTTACAAAGTTAGCGAGTCACTGCAAAAAAAATTTAATATATAAATTGAGAATTTATGAGACATACACTATTAAGAAAAAGTGAGGTAAGTGGATTACAAAATACAATGAACATGCAGAGAATAATTCAAGAGAATGTGCATGAGTTGGTTGATGACTAGTATTTTACTTGTAAAAATGACGAAGGTGGTTGAGGGAAGATTGTATATACTTTTTGTTCTTACTTTTTGTGAGTATACAATAGGGATAGGAATACATACAAGTTGGTCACGTATTGTAATGTATAATTTTTTTTTATTTTATTTTTTACATTAATAAAAATTATATTTTGAAAATTTAAAATATATGTTGTTTAAAAATATTAAAATACAAAACGTATTTAAAAAAAAAAAAATCTTTGCTACATTTTAAGCAACTCTTCTAAAATTAATATCAAACAAATAAATAAAGTCACCTAATCATTTCCTTTTACATTATTATACACTAAACTCCAAATTGTAAATCGTAAACCCTAAAACTTTAAGCCCTACACCTCAAACCCCAAAATCCTAAACCCTAAAATGCTAAATTCTAAACCCTAAAAACTTAAATATATACGTATACCATAAATTGATATACTTTAAATAAATGTTTGGTATATGTAACTATGTTATATTTATACAAATTACAAATATGAAAAAAAAAGTAAAAGTAAATGGTATATGTATATTATAAATTGGCACATTTTAGGTATTTTTTTAGTATATACAACTACTTTATATATATATAGATTGCAAATATAAAAAAGAAAATAAAGTAAAAGCAAATGGTATATCTGTATAACATAAATTGATATATTTTTAGTGTATGTTTGATATTTGCAATTTTTTTTTGTATTTTTACAAATTAATAATATGAAAAAGAAAATAAAGTAAATGGTATATATATACCATAAATTAGTATGCTTTTAGTATATGTTTAGTATCCACAACTACTTTGTATTTATACATTTTGGAACGCTAAACCCTGAAACTATAAATGATAAACCCTAAGCCGTAAAACCCCAAACTCCAAAACCCAAAATCTAAGGCCTAAAGTTTAAATGTATACATATATATA
The DNA here is from genome assembly GCA_947687605.1 of Reutealis trisperma. Lineage (NCBI taxonomy): Eukaryota > Viridiplantae > Streptophyta > Magnoliopsida > Malpighiales > Euphorbiaceae > Reutealis > Reutealis trisperma. Next base: position 7,628,952 of record CANTUT010000012.1, on the reverse strand, counting down.
AATTGGTATACTTTAGATATATTTTGGTATCTACAACTGCTTTGTATTTATATAGATTGCAAATATGAAAAAGAAAATAAAGTAAAAGTAAATGGTATACGTATACCACAAATTAGTATATTTTTTGTATTTGCAACTACTTTATAATTTATACGTATTGTAAATATGAAAAAGAAAAAAATGTAAAAGTAAATGATATGCATATACCGTAAATTAGTACAATTTAGATATATTTTTAGCATCTGTAACTATATATTTTACAGATTGCAAATATGAAAAAGAAAATAAAGTAAAAGCAAATGATATACGTATACTATAAATTGGTAAACTTTTGGTATATGTTTGGTATATGCAATTATTTTATATTTACACATATTTGAATCCTAAATTCTAAACCCTAAACATTAAAATTTAAATTCTAAAACCCTAAACGTATATGTATACCATAAATTGGTATGTGTTTAATATATACTTGGTATCTGCAAGTATTAAATATTCATACAAATTGGAAATATGAACAAATTAAAAACTTAAAAAATAAATAATATAAGCATACTATAAATTGGTATACTTTTAGTATATATTTAATATCGGCAACTATTTCTATATATACAGATTTGCAATATGAAAATTAAAAAAATAAAATAACAGTAAATTGTGTGTGTGTGTATATATATACATGTGTATGTGTGAATCCTAGTGCAATTATGGATGAAAGAAAACTAGCTTTTGATTGGACGATGTGAGATATTTTAGGTATTTTACATTGTAGGAAGCATTTTTAATTGAGATTTGATAAATCAATACTATTAAAATACATTTTTTTAATCTTTAATGTTTTAGTAATTCACTATCCTTACTTATTTATTTATTTAATTTAATTACTTTCCAGTAATTTTTTTTTAAAAGTTCTATTAAACAGGTGATTATTCAAATCTAATGGTATTAGAATTCTTAAAGTATTATTTTTATGAATTTATTATTTATTCAAACATGTTGTACTTTGGAATTTGACCACCTTAGAAGACACCAAAATTTTTTATTTATAAATTATTACTATATTTATAACTACTAAAATTTATCATTATTAGTATCTTATTTTTTATTGTTTTAAAATTAACGTTTCAGTCTTTAAATTAATTTTAATGAAACTTGTAAATTTTAAACATTAAAATATTTAAAAATGAAAATATATTATGTTTATGTGTTTTCTATGGTTACTTTGTTTTTAAACAAAGTAACTTATTTTGTTTGCGAAAAAGAAATTATTTTTTATGAAAAATAATAATTTTATTTATATTTTTTCGTAAATTAAACTATTTTTTCATAATTTTTTTAGTTATGAAAAAATTTTAATTTTACGAAAATATGACTTATTTTTTGCAAAATAACAATTTTATAAAAATGAAAAATAAATTCTTAATTACAAAAAAAATGGCTATTTAACAAAAAAATCACAATCTTCTTATATTTTTTCATAAATTAGACTATTTTTTTTTATAAAGTTTATAGATATATAAATTTAAAATATTACCTTAATCATTCTAATATTTCTCATTTTTAATTAGTGAAATATAATAGCAGATTAATTTAATTATAATACTTTAAATATTTTAATTATATTTATTATTTATAACTATCCTATTAGCCATAAAAAATAAAATTTTATACTTTTTTTAAAACAAAATAATATAAAAAAGTTTGTTATATGATGTCTTTTATAAAAAAAATTGTGATTTTTTTAAAAAGAGTAATATTTTTTCATAATTATAAAATTATTTTTTCTCATAAAATTATTGTTTTGTATAAAATAATTTATATTACAAAACAAATTATATTTTTATAAAATTAAAACTTTTTTGGCAATGAAGTAAAATTACGAAAAAATGTTTAATTTATGAAAAAATATAAATAAAATTATAATTTTTCATTAAAAAATTATTTTTTTCATAATAAAGTAGGTTACTTTATTTTAAAATAAAGTAACATAAGAAACTCCTATTATATTTATACTTGTAACATTAGCACTAGATATAACTGAAAAGCTGCGATAACTATAAAGGAAAATCTTTAACTATAAATGATTTATTTATTTGGATAACTAACATCAATTAGATTTCTCCTATATCAATAACATAGCCTTTTTTACTTATAAATAAAAAAGAGCGAGAGAAAATCCACACTTAGTTGAAAAAAACAACTAGCTCAACAAAGATAATTTGAAACACATATGAAATGAGACAAATGATAATAGACAAGGTCATTTGTATGGAGTTCATATAAAAATTAAAAAAAAAAAAAAGATTAAAAGTAATTCTTTATATTATAATTTGTGAGATGATAAGATTGATAGTAATATTAAGATGACAAGTATAACATTACTCATCAAACAATATTGTTTTTGTACAAATTGGTAAAATTACAATAATCATTTTCACTATTAACATGACTACACAAAATGTTGATATTTGTCTTTACTATCAAGGGTTGCTATAGAGCCTTACGTGATGAACTGGATTCAAATAGGTGTATGGTTTGGGAGAGGATTTGGGCGCTAAAAGTTCCACCTAAAGTTTGAAATTTATGTGGCGAGTTTGTATTAGTAGTGTTCCAACAATTGATAAGCTGTGGGAGAAGAAAATAAATGTGAATCCCATTTGTAAGTGGTGTGACAGAGGGATTGAATCCATCCATCATATTCTCTTTGGGTGCGAAATGGCTAGAAATTGTTGGCTTCTCTCTCAGTTGCATATTCTTGATTCAAGTACATCATCCATCCCCTTTTGAATTAATGCAATTTTTTATGCCAACTCTGAGATAGATTGGGGTTTCTTTGCCATGATTTGTTGGAACTTGTGGAATCATAGAAACAAGTGGTTATGGCAACAACTCTCTAATACAGTAGTGAATGTTGTTAGTAGTGCTCATCAACTGCTCACTCAATGGCATTCTAATCCATTTTTGTTCTAAGCTCTGAATCTTGCTCCATTCCAAGCAATGGTGCAATTATCTGGTCTCGGCCTTAGTCTGGTTGGTTCAAAGTGAATGTTGACGCAGCGACATTTCCTTCCTAAGGCAAAGTAAGCTTTGGATGTGTTGTCCATGATGATGGAGGTTAGTTTGTGATGGCTCACTTTAACTTCACTCAAGGCAATTTCATAGTTAGAGAGGCTGAAGCTATGGGAATGAGAGAAGCTCTCTCTTTGCTCAAATCCTTAAATCATGATAATTGCGTTTTTTGATTCTGATGCTTTGGAAGTCATTAAGAGTATTCGTGGTCAGCATAATCTTTCTTGTTTCTACCTCCTTATTGATGATTATAAGCACCTAGCTGCCCAATTTGGGCGAGTGCAATTTTGGTTTGTTAACCAATTTGTGAACATGGTAGCCCATAATGTTGCAAGGATGCTTGTTATTGGCCAGGTCCTTAGGAGCGGTTTTCTAACCCTCCTCAGGCTATTATATCTTTCATTGTTTCTGATCTTTATCAATAATATTGTTCCTTCTTTTGGATTTCAAAAAAAAAAAAACCTCCACCTCTATCTCTTTTCTTTTTCGATTTTACCCCTTTCAGCTTAATTTTCAATCCTATCATTTTTGTCTTTTCATATTTCTCTTTTCTAAAATATCCCTACCTCCATTTACCCATAAATAGGTCTTCATTTTCTTCATTTTTCTATACACCTTGAGCATTTGTTTAGTAGTTGCCCACTTGTTATTTCTGTCTTTAATTAATCTCTATATTCTATTTGAGTAGCCCTTTATAATTAATTAAATTATCCTTAAATTTAATTAATTCTAATAACGATTAATCAATTAATTAATCATTTTAATTAATTAACCAATCAAATTAACTAATCCTTTTGGTTAATCACTTAATTAATTAATCATTTTAATTAATTAAGCTACTACTTAATTAGGCGATTAAAACTCTCCTTTAGTAATTAATCTTTCAATTTAATCATCTTTGGATTAATTCCATCCAATCCACTCTCCTTAAGTAAGATTCCCACCATTTGACACCGATAAAATGGAATTTTAATTTGGCAAAACCACTATCTCGTATGCACATCAAAAGAGAAGGGATAGCATCTTCTCTCACCCACCAAAATCTCTAAATCAAACCAAACCAAATTGATATGATCAAATTCTAAATCCCTCTACTTCATAGTGGAATAAACTACATAGTTTTGATATCTATTCAATGGGGTACATAGACACGTTTGAAATTTAATTCCAAATCTCAAATTTAAATTTCAAATTAATCATTTTCTCCCATGTGCTTGATAAAAATGTTTATTTTGTAATAGATCAATATAATTAGTCTATTTAATTATTTTGGAGTAAAAGAGTAATTATGTGATTTCCCTAATACCCTAAGGGCTAGAGGAAATACTCTCTTTTACTTGTAGATATTCATTTTATTTGCCTTTTAATTGTTCTATGCATTTCATAATTATGCCATATTTGCGTATTTTAATTATTATTTTATACTTATTATCCATGAAATCAATTTTCAAGTTAAATCAAACTTAAAAGTAAAATATATATTATTTTAAATAAAAAAATCTAGTCATTAAGCTCAACTTGGTTCAAAGGTTAGTGATTTTATCATTGGATGAATTAATTAGAGTTACAAATCTTAATTTTTTTCATTTTAAAATAAATTAGGGCGGCGGCTCTCAAATGCTTTTTAAAAATCAAAAATCAATTTTTTGAACAATAGTTGCTCCAATTGTGAGCACCGAACCTCAAACCTTAACCTCTTTAAAAATCACTGGCTTTTCCTTAAGACACTCTCGAGTAAGGAAAGGGCATTCGAGAGAGGTCTCATAATTATTTATTTTACTATAATATAATTATTTATTTTTGTATATTTTTATTCCTAATATAGAATTCATATAAATAAAAAACAAAAAATTATATATATACATACTATTAATCTATTCTTATTTACCTTTCAAAATTTGGAAATTAATTTCCATTCTAGATTTTGCATGCCAAACACATATTTTCCATTTTATAATTTTATTTTCATTCTATATTTTGTTTACCAAACATAATATATAAAATTTACATTCTAATTCATATTTTCATAATCTCATTTTGATTAAATTATTTTTAATCTAATTTCTACATATCTGATAATCAAACAAGCCCAAGCAAAAAGAAGAAGAAAGAATTCATTTGATTCCTCGAGTCACTTTGAGATTTATGGGTTCTTTCAAGAAATTAAAGAAATTGATTAGTATGGAGAAATTTGAAAGAAAAATTATAAACTTAGATTTAAGAATCAAATAAAAGTGTTTTTGGTAGGCTATAGATGTCTTTATATAGAGAAGAAATAAGTATAAAATTCATTCTTAAGCCAACTCACTATTCATCATTAATAGCTGGCAACTTAATCATGCAATAACATGCAATTTAATTACAACATATAGACAAAAGCTTAAATTCATTTATGTGTTGTTTAACACTATTTGGTACCAAGTCTCTCAGTTCACTTCATATATTTATACAAGCATTCATAGCTTTAATGCGAAACTTTTTAACTCGTTTTACTTGTACTGAGCTCACTAACTTGCTCCTCGAATATCAAACTCTTCTTGTTTTTGTCTTTAATCTTGAGCTTCTCTATTTGCTTTGCTAATACTGAGCTCTTGATCTTGTGTTTTCTGTACTGAGTTCATCTTCATTTTTGACAATTTGCCAGTCTCATTAACTCATATATTTACTTGTTGAGATTTCATCTTTGTCAGCAAAGCTAGTTCTCATCATTAAAACTTCATCCTTGACAAATAAAATCTTAAAATTAAACTTTCAAACTTTACAACTTATGAAATATTGTTATTACTTTAGAACAATGATACAGCATCTCTGTTAAGAATGAAAAAGAACCAAAAAGAAGAATTTAATGTGTGAATAAATCCTACACTGATTAAATATAAAATATTAAATGAGTTTATTTATAATTAGATTCTCCAACCTCAATAGCTAGCTTTTGAGTTTGCCACTCTTATGATTATATAAGTTCTCAAGACTTCTACATGGTATCAGAGTGGGTTTGATTCAAGAAAATCATATTAAAAAACTATGATTGAAAGAAGGATAAATGAAGAAGAATATAGAGAGATTGTGGGCTATATTTCTAAGTGATATAGACAGTGGTCACCGTATGATTGTCAAGTGTTAACTTAAATCCAGTTAACACTTGAAGGAAAGTGTTAAGAATGAAAAATAATAAAAAAGAAGAATTTGATGTGGAGATAGATCTCATATTAATTAAATATATTGAATAAGCTTATGTATAATTGGATTCTCCAACTTCAATAGCTAGCTTTTGAGATTGGCACTCTCATGATTATATAAGCTCTCAATATTTTTATAGTCTCTAATCATTCACAGGAAACAATTCAGTTTATTACTAATAGCATATATGTAATTTAATTGTATGCATGGATATTAATGTAATTTGTACATGATACAAATAATATAAATATGGGTGAACCCATATGCATGGATATTAATATAATTTGTACATGATACAACTAATATAAGTATGGGTGAACCCATCCTTTGTGGGTGTTAAGAGTCACCCTTCCATAGATATCAGAATGTCCTTTCTAAATCTACAATACTTCGTAGTATTACACTTTTTGGTTGTTTTGAATGTGCCAGTCAATATTCTTTTGGTTGTTTTGAGTGGGATTGAGTAGAAGTAAAAGATAATAAAAAGTGAAAAACAAAAGTAAATGAGATAAATAGAGTGAATATTAAAGCATAAAAGACTAAATTTTGTAAATTCATTTGCCCTTATTAACATAGTATTAGCTTTAATAATTTAATTATTTTGAAACAACTAAATTTTAGTATTTAAAAATAAAAAATATTATTTTATTCTTTTGAGCTCAAATTTGACTCAATATAGCCAAAAATAAAAAGGGATTTCTACATAACTACTCTAAAAAGAAAAAATATTTTCACATATACACTACCATCTCACAAATGTATTTTTTAAAATTTTCATTTTTAAAAATATCATTTTTTCATTAACATTAACAGAAGAGAGAGATAGTTTCGAAGACCTTCCAGCGAAACTCCAGCAACTTATTATGATGATCATCGAAAGAAATAAATATTTCTTCCTAAGATTTTTGAACCCCATAAATATATTGGTGATGTTATTTTTGGCATTTGATGGCTATAAGTTGATGTTTGAAGGATGGAAGTTTCAGCCAAAACTTCTCTTCCTTTTTTTAGCCACCTTTGACGATCAATAAAAGTGACATCAGCTGCAATTAACTCCTTAAATCTTAAGCTTCATTTTAAGACTAAGAATGACTAGTTTCATTACAAGTAGAAGGAGAATAAAGCTCGCTAGAAATTGGAATTAGAAATTTTTTAGGTGTCGATCCAGCTAAATTATAAGGAGTTAGAGCATTTCGAGGACATTTTCAAATTTTTAGAAGTGAGAATATCTTCTGGTATGAAAACTTGACCCATCTGACATCGTTTATATTGTCAACACCAATTAACAGTGACGAAAATTTTTTTTTAAAAATTTGGTATATCATTAGAATATTAGATATATATTATTTTTATAGAGAAAATGGCAGAAAATATTTGTATATCATTGGTATATCATATGTATACTTAAAATATATTGTTTTTATAGAAGGAAAAACATCAAATATTTATATATCATTGGTATATCTTTAGTATGTTAGATTAATATTAAAAACATATTGTTTTTATAGAAAAAATATGGCATTAAATGTATATTAAATGTATACATATGGTATTTTTGAAAACCTAAAAAAAAGAAGGCATTTTTGTATAGCATTAAAAATGGGGAGTTTTTTTTAAAGAAAGTTAAAAAGTAACAATTGGTATAATTTTCTCAAATAAAAAGTTATGTCTCAATTTGAAACACAAACTTAATTTTGAGCCTTAATTTACTTACTTTCTTTGACCAATAATTCCCTCACATCATTCTCAACGGAGCAACAACAAGAGAAAATAAACCATTGTTAATTGTACTAAAAATTACTTTTTTTTTATAATTTTTATGTTTGATTTAATTATAAGATTCATTTAAAATAATTAGTTTTATTAATTTGTATTTAAATTTTTTAGTTTTTAATATTTCGCAGTCTTACTAAGTTTATAATCCATTCAGAAATTTTATCAATTTTAATAAAATTTAGTTCAATTATGATTAATTTATAAAATTACAAATATAAAATGTTAAATACATTTTTATTTATATCAAATTGTTGGTTGTAGTTTTTGGTTTAAGGACAATTTGGTAATTGCACGAGCGTGACATGTACGGATGAAGATGTATGAGCCTATGGATTGCGCCTTTTTAATTTCTAATCACTGGACTATGGATTCTCAAATTTTCTTACCATGGTACATTTGGACTTTCAGTAATAAATAAGCAGTAACTATGAAGGTAAAGTAATAGTAATGGAACAAAAAAAATGATTGATTAATTGCAGTGATTACAAAAAGCTTAAAAACATAAAGCATAAAAGAGAAACTCTGCCCGATGGGGCTGATAAAAAGTACAAGACCTGTTGAGTGATTAATTAGTTGGGGTTGTACATAAGATATCATTTAGCTTAAATACTCTCTAAGAGATAGCTGCTTCGTTACTACTACGTTTCAGTAACTATTGCTTCACTCCCTATAATAAATCAATTGTTATTAACCTCCAGTAACTGCTATCTCTTTATAATTGTCCATAGCTATCTGAAATATCAACTGTTTTTAATATTGATCTGCAAATCTTTATAGGCCTTATTGTTCAGCTTGATATTGAACATTAATGGGCCCTTTGATAATTTTGATCTAAAAATATTATGTTGCAAGTAATGTTTCTTGCATTCAGTTTGATTGAGATCAAATTATAAATATGAAAAATACATTTGTACCTCCAGTGTATGACTTCCACAATGAGATCTAAAATTTTATATTCTCGAGGAAAATTCCAAATAACAAATCTCCACAGGCTCCCTATTGTATCAATTTTATAGGCAAAATTGATTTTTTCACAGCTTCATTTAATTTTCTTTTACCAAGAAAATAATTAAAAATCTTAATCATCCTTTAACTCTTTCTAACAACTTTAAGGATTATGAATTTTTAAATACCCAAGAGTTATTCACACATTTTCAAAAATTTACCTAATTTACGATAAAAAATAAATTTTTCTATGCTGATTCAACTTTTTTTTTCTTTTTTCCCTCTATTGTCGGCGCCTGTTGCTCCTTTGTTAGCAATGTTAGCTCGCTGTCATCCAATAACTCCTGATTGGTGATTTTAACCTAGTAATTTTAGCTTCCAAAGGTGAGTTTTTTGAGTTTTTTTTCTTACAATATTCATGAGTTTTCTTGCAGAACTCATGGGTTTTAATTTCTTCCTTTTTCCTTTGCTAGTTTAGATGAATTCCATGGTTTTTTTTTAATCTCCTTATTGCTAAATTTTTTATTTTTGGGTGACAAATTAGTTAGGAAGTAATTTGAATTTTAGTAATTAAAATGCCAAAATTTCTTTTTTTTTTTTGAAACTTGTATGGGTGGAACTTTCATTTGTATTTGAATTTTGCAAGTTTGGTAATGATATTGAGCTGAAATTTTTGGGGAAAATTTTAATGTATTTACAATAATTTAATTTATTAGCTAGGACTAATCTAACAAATATGAAAATTTTTTTTTTTAGCCTTGGAATTATTGGCATGAAAAATAAAATAAAATTCATACTTGTTCAATATTTTTATAGCTAATAGAATTAAAATTCATAGTAAATATATTGGAAAAAATTGAGAAAATTAGATACTATAACTTCCATAGTCTGTGGAATTTAAGTATATTACTGTAGCTTTTATTACTCAAGTATTTTGGCCTGAAATTTTTATTGAATTTCAGCTCTAGGATTTATTTGGGACTTATTTTGGTAGAATTTAGGCTTTTTGAGCATTGGCTTGGAAACTCAATAGCTGAATTTAGGTCCGTAGGTATTAGTAAATTTCAAAAATTAAGGCTAACTCATGTACTTTACTGTAGTAAAATATAATTGGCTATGGTGAATGAATATTTCGACATTTCTGCTTAAAATTTACTATGACTAGGGATTTTTTATTGTGGAATTATGAAATTAAGTCAAAACAAATGTAAATATATAAATTAAAAATTATGTACTTTATTCATAGGTGTTTCCACAGTCTCTTCTTCTCTACTGTCGTCACCAACCTCTATAGTTGCACATTCATGGAATCTTCATCTGAATGAGTTGTTTACCGGTAGACCATTTTATTCATCTATAGCTGAAGTAGCATATTCCATAGGCAAAAATCATTTTCTCATCATTGGACGATAATGCATTACTCAACAGAGTACCTTGAAAGGCGTGTTTACCTTTATTCCTTAGTGGGTTACCCTACAACATCATTCTTTAATTTTTGTAAACTATATTCCATATCTATTACTTGAATTTATTAAGAACAACTATGGATAATGTGAACAAGTCTTATAATATACAATTACTAAGGCTATTTTATTTCTATAGCTTGAGATGAAAAGGCATGAGGCCTCTTGCATTTACATTTGTTGTGGGGATAAATTTGTTGCTTTTGTTGATGATGATTGAATCAATAGTCATGTCATTGCTTAATCGGCCATAAAAGCTTGATGTTTATTTGCTATTAATTTTGCTCGCTTGGTATGGCCTGAGGCCATTTATGTTACTTACTGTTATACTGCAAATATTTTATTGGGAACTAGAAAAGCTTAAAAAACATAGTCTAAGTAAGAAAAACGCATAAATAAAAAGTATAAATTAAAAAAGTTAAGAAAAACACATAAATAAAAAGTATAAATTAAAAAAGTGACTAACAGGTTTACTTCTTTATTTATGTACAAATTGGTTAGGGAATCAACTTACAGTAAAATGATAACATAGTCGTGTGATTGGTTTTATATTATCCCCAGCTCCCTATAGAAAATCACTTGTAAGCATTATAAACCTAGGTTACCTTTGTCTCTTTACTTATGTTTCACGTTTTCCTCATATAGTAAGAAAAACTCTTTTCAAGTACTTCGCTATGAAATAGAATTTATGGGTGTGCAATCGATCAACCGAACCAAACCGAAAAATAGAATACTGAACTTTTAAAATTTTGTAAACTGAACCGTAGTTAGTATAAAAATCGAACCATAAAAGTTTGGCTTGGTTTGATTCGGTTTATCGATTTTGGGCTATTGGACTTTTTTTTTTTCATAAATATGACATAAATTTAAGTGTTAATTTTGGTTTTGTATTTAACAAGTATATATATATATATATATATATATATATATATATATATATATTTCTTAAAATAAAAATAAAAGTCAAAAAGTAATTAATATTAATTCATTTTATTCAAAAAAAAAACTCAATTCCTATGATAATGATAATGAGTCATAAAAATACAAGTGAAAAATAATTAATACTATTTCATTTTATTTAAAAAAAAAAACTCAATTTCCAATAATGATTATATATATAAGTCCAAAAAAATTAATACTAATTTATTTTTTAAGAAAAAACTCAATTTTCTATAATAATTATAATAGAGCATTAAAATTTATTTATTTCCCATATTAGAAAGAAATTTCAGTCGGTTCGGTTATAATCGATTTTTTTTGTATAATTGAATCGAACTGGTCAATTTGGTTCTTTTTTTTTTTTTTTTTTAATTTTGGTTTAGTTTTGCTTACTTCTAATAGAATTCACTAATAGAAATCCTCTGTAACTTGCTATAGGTTTAATACTGCTGACATCTCTTAGTATACTTGATACAATCTTTCAAGATAGTTGGCCATAATAGCCATGACTTCTGATAAGCCCTTTTATCTTTACTCTAACCTAATGATCACCATATACTTTTTCATGCACTTATTTTATCATTTCCAATGCATATGATATACTTAAGCATCTTAATAGTAAATCATCATATCATTTCCTATAAAGATCACTCTATAGCATGACATAGTTTTGCATTTGTACCTTTATTTTTGTATGGTACTTGTAGACACCATATTTTTACCAGTAAATTTTTAAATTTTTTAAAATTTTAGTGAAATTAAAGAAATATTTTAATTTTAGGTTTTTTTTTATGATTTTTCAAATGTTACTTTAAATTTTATGTTAAAGTAGAATTATTTACATTTTTTTATTATTTTTATTTTTAGAAAATGAAATTATATTTTTATATACCAAAGAGGCTAAAATTTGATTTTTGAAATATATAGTTTAAAAGTTAATTTTTTATTTATTAAGAAATTTTTATTTATTTATTTATTTATTCTTATATTAAAATATGAAAAATTAAAAATATATAACATATCAAAATTAAAAAAAAAAAAAAAAAAAAAAAAAGGAAGAGAGACAGCTCAGCTCACTATATTTCTCGCGCCTAACCTCTTTTTCATCCTCTCTCTCTCACGCTAAAAACACAGACTCCCCTCTCTCTTCTCTCTTCTGCACAGACGCACACACTCATCTTCATTGCCTCACACTTATACGAAAATACACTTGTATTTCGATTTGTGTTCTTTATTTTTGGTTTTGGCTCGTGTTCTGGTTATTTAGTTTGCTAGTTAAATCACCATTCCCATTTACCGTTCTATACCGAATTCGATCAGAATAGGCAAAATGGAGTATGGTTACTGGTCGAGTTTTGTATTTATATAATCATGAAGATGGGTCTGGTCTTTTGATATTTTTGATGATTTTCAACTTGGGTAAACCCTTCTCTTTCCATTTATTTACTTTGGGTTTTTCCTGTTGTTATTATAGCGATTAGTATTTGAGTCAGGTTGTGCTTATTGAATTTGACTTGCGATTATGGCTGGTCCTTGTTGATTTTTGCTTCTGTTGAAATGAGTCTTTTTTTATGGATTGAAATTATAGCATTTGTTAACTCGCTTTGTAACCTTTGAGAAGGTATACGGGTCTGTTCTAGCTTGGTTTCTGTCTTTTGATATATGAAATTCGTGTTTGGATAATTAGATATAAAGGGTCTGAGTTTCATCAATGGATTCTAAGTTTAAGTTAAAAAATATAATGAGGGCTATAAATGGGTCTGGTTATCTATTTGTGAATTCATTTTGTTTGAAGAATTATACCTCACTTTAAAGCGATTATCATTTTAAATTTGATAAATGAATCTGGTTGTGAGATTTTGATGATTTTGATTGAATATGTATGCTGCTGTGTTGCTCCTCCTCTGGGTCTATATGAATATGGGAATGGTTTTAATTTTCATGGGTCTGGTTAGATAATATACATTTACTCTTCAGGATTAATGGTAGTTTGGTTTATGTTTTGGCTAATGGGGTTTGGTTTTTCGCCAAAAAGAAAAAAAAGAGGGGGGGGTTGGGTGTGGGAATCGGGTATGGTCTTGGTGCTTGCTTGAAACAGAAAAACTTGATGTATGGGTTTGGTTATTTGAGCTCCATTGGCTTCATGGTCTGATTTATTGGGATTTCATCTGGGGTTTTTGATGCTTGCATTTGATTTTTCTACAATCTAATATTTTCGTGTTCTTCTTGCTGTCTTTAATTTTTGATTGATTTTTGCATTTGATTTGTCTTGCTGTTTTATTTTGGTTTTTGTTGTAGTTTATATGATTTTCATCATTAGTTAGTACTTTTATATTATATTCACATGTCTATATTTGGGTGTTTGGATTTTATTATGGGTGAATTTGGAACAATGAAATGAGTTTTCTGTGATGAATTTTTGAGTAGGTTTTTTACTTTGATTAATTTTGGTGTCTAAATTTAGATATGGATTTTATCTTTGATTATTTTTTATTATTTTGATTAAAAAAGAAAAATAATAAATATCTATATTTGATTATGTTGGGCACTAATTGATTGTCTTTTAATAGGTTAGAAAATCGGAAATTTTGAAGGATTCAATTCTACTTTATTTTCTTTATTTAGTTTGTAATAGTGAAACTTTATTTTATAGTTTTTGCTTTTATTTTAAATATATGGTTCAATATAAGTAAAATAGTAAAAAATAAATAAAAAATAAAATAAAAATATTTTCATGGCGCTTCACATTGCACACACAGTCTCGGTTCATGGATGTCGACAATGGACTAATGGTGATTCGATGAGCTGGTCTCTCTTTCACCATTACTCTTGAAGTTATTTGTGGATACCTCTGACAGTGATTGCACAAAAGAGGGAGATCATTAATCATAAAAATTAATTTTTTACAAAAATATGATTATAATAAAATTAAAGAACTTAATTGATGGAAATTGAAAGGTAATTTAATTTGGGCTTAATATGATAATATAAATACGTTATTTCGAATGATTTATAATTTTTTTAAAAAATAAAAAAATTTAAAAATGTTTTTGTTTAATAAGCGATGATGAAGACTAGATCCGTAAAAAATAGAATTCTTAAGTGGAAGTGGCATAATTTTAGGTATGCTAATGTTAAAATAAATAGCTTGATTCAGTTCGATCCGAGATTGCTATCATTTTTCTAAAATCACTATAAAATATTATTTTTGAAATCAATTTTTGATCTAAAATCATCTTGATAAAAATTTTTATTTTCAAGTTTAAAATAATTCTGATAGCTAATTTTAGATTTTGGATCGACCTATTTAGCTTTTATTATTGGTGTGACAAAATTAAGTTGCTCTTTAAGAAATTTCTGAAAAAGAGAAAAACTTGAGCCTGCTTTTTTTTAAAATATATATATATATATATATATATATATATATATATATATATATATATATATATATATATATATATATATATATATATATATATATATATATATTCTTTTATTTAAATTTTTTTTTGAATTATTGCTACTTTCTTTTTATTTTTTATGTTGCAGAAAATGATCGTAGTCAAAGTGAAATTAAGATTCGAAGATTTTTAATTTTTTTATTTATTTTAGATTGTAATCTTATAAAATTGTATATGTAATACATTTATATGATAATAAAACAAAGTTATTTATTTCATTTATGCAATATGTAATAATTATTAAATTCTATTAGTATTACCCCTATGTTATGAAATAAATAAAGTTAAATTTATACATTTACAATTACAGTATAATCATTTTGAGCCCAAGTTAAATTACTCTTTCATATAACCTTCAAATAAATTTCTAAATAAATAAATAAAAAGGATGACTAAAAAATCAAATATTTCAATTTGTTTCATTTCACTTATAATTAATTAAATTTTAAAAAGAAATAGACAAAAGGAGCATATTTAAGGCCAAGCTAAATGTTTTACAAAATTAGTATAGTGGGTGACTAATACCTTAACACTATATTTTCTATTCTCGTACCCAAATTTTGGTTTAACAAACCAATTTTCAAAAGTTTTCAACCAAGCCTTTTAAAATAATTCAGTAAGTAGCGACTCCATTTTTAATATAAAATTGATTGAATTTCTTTCTCCATTCACGTTACGACGTTCAAAAAACATTGTGACAGTACTTTCCTGCTTGGATTGTCAAAGTATTTCTTAAAGTCCCCAACAATATTGAATATATCAACTTGGATGAATTTGGGAAGTGCTTTCTTTAAGTCATGCATAAGTAGAATTTTTTCATCTTTAATAGGCTCCTCCTCATAAATTACTTCAACTCAATAGGTGCTATGGAATTCTTTCGCTTCTAGTCTCTCTATAGTTTGCTGTACATATGCTTTGAATATGACAATTATAGCTACTATGATTTCCATATGTAGGATCCCCAAAATCTTAGTGAGCTCCCCAATGAAAACTGATGTTGCCACCTCTGTAGAAATTAGGTCATCTTCAGTTTCTTATAGGGCATGTAGCATTCTTAGTGGCATGATATTTATTGTTGACTTATTATCTATTATGACTCTATTAATGGATCTCCCATTGATATGTGCCTTGACGTACAATGGATTTTTGAAAATGAACTTTTTAGGTGGTGAGAACCAGCTACTTGTATAGTCACTCCATTATGGAAATCTTCCTCCCTGGGGAAAGTTGCCATAAGCCTTAGAAACCTCGATTTCATTGACATCCTCTTTGTAAGTTTGGATTGAAAGATAGTGGGCAATTATACTATTGTAGCAACACTTCCATTTCCTACCATCTAATTCCACATCACTCTAACATGTAGTAATATTAACTCCATAGGCATAGTAGTACTAAGAAATTTAGAGTAAAATACGTTGGAATCCCTTGTAGATCTTGTTCAGAACTCTTAGAGTTCTCAGTCACTTTTTAAATTTGCTTCTATTGACTTCCCTAAGAGGAAAATCTTATGGATTGGCCTGTCTTCTGGCTTTAATCCTTTGTATCTGTAGTCTGCATTTTTTAGTCTTGGTGAGTGGCTTAGGAAAGTTATTATTTTCTATAGGAATCCACTTGTGGATAAGTTCTACAATAAGAGGAATAGTGAACTGAGATTGGCTCCTTTGGAACTTGTATTGTTGGGTTATTTTTAGTGATTTTTCTGTTAGCCTACCTCTGTGGTGAGATGGCTTGGGTTTAAGAATCCATAATTTATAGTTTTTCTTCCCATGTACTCTCAGTACATTTCTGTCTTTTCGCTTATCGTCTAAAAGTACTAGGGACTTGAAATCAACAATTACAAAATTAATAGTGGCCACTGGTAGATTAGTGATCATGAAATTCTTCTTATCAAGGAATTTAAGTACTGCCCTATTGATTTGGTCCACTTCAATGTCCACAAGAACTTACTCCATAGGGACTTGTGGTGGAATAACAAGCTGTAGAATCCTGTTGACTGCTGATGCCAAGTTCACTAGCCGTTCTCTGTTGAAACCTGCATCATTGTCATACACGGTATGAAGATTGAGAGGGTCGATGTTAGCATGCAATTGTTGTAGTAAAAGTTGCCTTGGATTGCCAATAGGCACAGCCTTTGGTTTTTCCCTCTTGTGGGGAGGTGAAAAGCATTTTTCAGGGTGATGAAAATTATTAGCCTCCTGTTAAATTGCCCCTCGAGTTCTTCTGAGGGCTGTCTAGTAGGCTTATAGTCAATATCCTGCCTAGGGCTTTGTGGTGGAGTGAATATGCTCCTAAATGCTTGATGAAGTATTTCTTGATTTCTAGTGCTGGCTTCAAGCATTAATTTAGTTTGTTTGTTCATTTCGTCATATAATATTTGTATATTATTACAAGTAATGACGAAATCCACATGTTGAGAAATATTACCTTGATTACCAGCAACTGAACTTATTGGAATCTCCGACTTTGGTATGTTGTCTTGGTGAACTGGCTATGGAGAATTCAACTCACACTCAATTTGCTCCACTAGCTATGTAGTGTCATCTTGTAGTTAATAGGAACCAACAACAATATATTTTCTATTAAAATTTTTTGTTATTGATGCCATGAGAGTAAGTCTCACTGAGCATGCTAAAAATATTATTAGTTGTAATTTTTGGCTTAACGATAATTTGATAATTACACAAGCGTGCCACGTGATGATGAAAATGCATAAGCCTGTGGATTGTGCCTTTCTGACTTATAATCACTAGATTGTATATTCTGAAATTTTCTTATCACAATATGTTTTTATTCTCATTAGCAAATAAACAGTAACTATGGAGGTAACATAATAGTAATGGAACAAATAAATTTAATGATTGATTGCAATGATTACAGAAAAGCTTAAAACTATAAAGCATAAAAGGGAAACTTTGCCCAATGGGGCTGATAAAAGGTGCATAGCCTGTTGAGTGATTGATTGGTTAGGAGTTGTACATGAGATATCATTTAGCTTAAATATTCCTCAAGAGATGACTACTCTACCATTATTATGTTTCAGTAACTATTGCTTCACTCCCAAGGATAGATCAACTACTGGTAATCTCCAGTAATTATTATCTCTTTTGAATATTTCATAACTATTTAGAATATCAATCATTTCTAATATTAGTCTACAGATGTTTATAGGTCTTATTGTTCAGCTTGAGCTTGAATATTAATTGGCTATTTGACAATTTTGACCCAAAAATATTATGGTGCAAATACAAATATAAAAAATATGAATTGATAAATAAATTTTATAAAATCCTATGAAATTAAATTAGATCAAACAAATTGATATTGTGAGGTTGTATACAAAAAAATTTCAATATTGACAATATCAATTTTCAATGTAGGTTTTCAAGCTAGACATTCATGTTACAGAATTCCCATCAATTCATTGGTCAATGAATTTAAATTTATAATTTCACTAGCACTTAAAATTAAAATTTACAGCATTTAATAGTTTTAAATTTATTTGATATTTATATCTTAAAAATTTAAATTAAATTAAAAATCACTTAAAATGATAAATTAAAATTTTTAACTTAAAATTTATATCTAATGCAATAAGTTATTAAGTTTTTAAATATTTTTACTACTTATCACTTATTTTATTCAATACTTAAAATTCATCACTTAATTTTTAGTATTACCTTACTATTATATAGATAATATTTAAATTTAATGAAATAATTAAGTTAAAAATTGCCCTTCAAACAATCTGTTTTTTAGTTTAATTTTAGCTTAGTTACTAAAATAAAAATAATATATTTCACAAACTTATACTTGTCTCAAATTTAAAATTTCCTAATTTAAAAATTAGGCTATTAAACAAAATGTGAATTGCAAGATTTTAACATCATTATATGCTAAAAGCCAATAATTGGGGAACAATTCCTTCAAGTGTATAATGAAAAGAAATATTCATTAAAAGCACAAAGCACAATTTTAATGAACTTTAAGAAGCTTGTGGTTGAAATTCCTAAAAACAGAAATTTTCTTACAAAAATCATTGGTTTGCAAATCACCTTGAGCCGCAAGCCAAACCTTTACCAGCACTCTTGTCACTTGTACAAGCCTTCGTCCTTTCTTGTGGGCCAAACAAAATGTTTTATTTATTTAATTTTAAATAAATCTCTAAAAAAATGGGAAACTTGACCATTTAGTAATGATTAAATTACTAACAACATCTATAGATTTTATTAAAATTAACATTTTAATTTTTATTAATTTAAATTATATTTTGATATTTTTAATCTCTGAATTAGTTTTAATTCAAAATGCAAGATTTTGATTTTGGGGGATTAAAATGCTCTATGATATAATAATAATAAAAAATTTTAAAGTACATTATATTTTAAAATTTTAAGAAAAAAATTATATAGTCTAAAATATTTATGTATAAAAATATATAAAAAATTTATAATATAATAATAAATTTTGATGATTAAAAATATTACTTTAAAAATAATAGAGATTAAAATATTATTAATTATAATAAATTTGAGAGGTGTTAAAATAAATTACCCTTAATTAAACTAAAAATAATTTAAATTTATAACATCAATAATAATAATTTAAAAAAGAAAAATCAAAGGTGCGCAGTTTAAACCTATGAACACCTATCGTTTATTATAGACTTTGGCACATGATACGGTAGCAACAACTCAAACCTCGGTCCATCTCCTAATCACGCATTCGAGATCCTCTCTCACAAATCACTTTCTCTCTCTAAAACCCAATTCAAAATCACAAAATTTATATATTTTTCTCTCTCTACAAAGTTCCAAAACCCTCGGGTTTCACTGGATCCGTCAATGGCAGAGGAAGCTGCTTCGACGTCTCCGGCGTCACAATCGCAGCAACAGCAGCAATCTCAGGCTGCGCCGCTCGGGTCCGCAGTGATTCCGATAGTGAACAAGTTGCAGGACATAATCGCCCACCTTGGACACAACGCGGGCATCAGTCTACCGCAGGTGGCGGTGGTAGGAAGCCAGAGCAGCGGGAAATCCAGCGTTCTGGAAGCGCTCGTAGGGAGGGACTTCTTGCCTCGTGGAAATGATATTTGTACTCGTCGGCCGCTGGTACTACAGTTGCTGCAGATTAAGAGGAAGGGTGACGGCAGCGAGGAGGAGTGGGGGGAGTTCCTGCATCTACCTGGAAAACGCTTCTATGATTTCTCCGAGATCCGGAGAGAAATTCAAGTACGTTTTTATAGAACATGGTGTTCATATATAGTTTCGAGTTTAGTCAGGCTTTTTTTTTTTTTAAAAAAAAATTACTATTAGTTGATTAAATTTCTGTTAGAATTCTGGAGAAAATTCAGAAATATTCATGGTCAATGGTGGAGTGTTTTGGAGCTGCTATTTCACTTGAGTTGTGTAATTGATAGTAGTCAATGTAGTTCGTAAATTACATAGAGAACTTAACCTAAGGTGAAGCTCATGCAGAAAGGAAACGGAACTCGGAAAGAATAGAATATTAATTGCTTGTTGACATCTTGGATTCTAAGTTTTATCGATTCAGTTGATTTCTTGAATATAAGATGTGATTCAATTGCTTGGAAACACATTTGGAATATAATTTTTGGCTTCTGAGGAGGTTTTGGCAAACAATTCTAGTTGACCTTGTCATCGCTAGTAGTAGTTTTTCTTTTTTCTTTTTTAATTTTTTTATTTTTTGGGGAGGGTGGGGGGAGGGGGGTGGGGCGCTTGAAAGATGCTATTGCGAACAGTTAACTTATTTGCTTAAGCTGGTTTTAATTTTGGTTATTGAAGTTAGGGCAAAGATTCAAATTTTTGCATGGTTTGATGTGGTTTTAACTGAATTTTTGTTTGTTTTTTAAATGAATCTGAGTCATGTTGCATGCTTGGTGCTGTGTCTTAGAAGAAGAGACATTGAACACTTGAATTACTTTTTATTAGGTATTTAATACTAAGAAAAATAAATTTCAATGTAAGATGCTAGTGCAGCCAAATTTTCCTGTTAATTGGAGCCATGGCAATGATTTATCAGAATGATTTTGATTACTTTGTTGAAGTTACAATATAGTTCAATTGCTTAAAATTGAAGGGAATAGCTAGAGAGAAGGGATAAAAATGAAGAATTTATTAGCTGTTATATTCAGAAAACTTAGACCCATTATTGTTCAGGTTCACTTATGTTTGGATTGTGGAAAGAGCAGAAAGACGGAGTTCATGTCTTGCTGAGCATGAAATTTAAGCGTAATAAGGTTTATTCTCCTTTGAGTTCTTGCTTGATTGTGAGGATTCAGTACTGCAGTGGTGGTGTTGGCCTGCCTCATGGCTTTTTTGGATATGCCAACTGTTGTTGCTGATAGGGTCTGAGTACTAGTATTTATATAATCTCTTAGGCTTACCAAAGGGTGCAAATAATTTGGTTGTATCAACATGTTAAATAACATTTTCGCCACAGCAAGAATCTTTGCAATTTCTTCTGCTTCTGTTGGTTTCAGTGATACCTTGATTAGTAGTTGAAGTCCTGTACTGAGTAGTTGAAGTTCTGCACTGAGTTAGGGGCTCCAAAAAAATTGAATAAAGTTACCTAGTGGAACCAATGAAACATAGAAACCATGTTAAAATTTTTGACATCCACATAACATTTGGACTAAACTAAACAACAGATTCCACTAAGCCTGGGGATTGATTCGGTGATAACTGATAAGTTGTCTTGGGTTAAGGCCTTGAAGCATTAGCCTGGGCTTGAATGCAATTGCCAGCTCTTTGATGGCTACCATGTTGCGTGGTAATTTTCCAGCACAAAAAGTGGTTAATGGTTTGATCAAATTACATTTGGTTGATTAAATGTCCTTGGGCATGTTCAATAAATATTAAACAGAAAGAACACTGAACTGTCAAATTCTTTTCTCATTTATTAGAATTAAACCAATGGCAGACAAACTATGCTGATGTTTGATTGTGAATAGTGGTTTTATAAATAAAATCCATAAAATGGACTTAGAATAGACAAATCATATTTTTCTTGTTCATCAAAGCTGCGATGGTTTGTTATACTGCTGGTTGTCATGTAATGACTCTTGGATCTTTGTTTAATGTCAGCAATATTTGTCTGACCTTGGTAAGTATTATATCATATATCCCATTCGCATGTTGGTGTCTGGTTTTCTAAGATTTATGGACAGTAGACTAACTCTTAAGTATCAATGATTAGTCCTCTTAGTAATCAATAATCTTGAATTGCTTATAGGCTGAGACATTTAAGGAAGCTGGGGACAACAAAGGTGTCTCAGACAAGCAGATTCGCTTGAAAATTTTTTCCCCAAATGTTCTTGATATCACACTTGTTGATCTACCTGGTATAACAAAGGTTCCTGTGGGTGATCAACCATCTGATATTGAAGCACGAATTAGAACTATGATCAGCTCATACATCAAGCAAAAAACTTGTTTGATTCTAGCTGTTACACCAGCAAATTCAGATTTAGCAAACTCAGATGCTCTTCAGATGGCAGGAATTTATGATCCTGATGGTAAGTTTTTTACTTTTGATTTCCGATGCCAAATGATTGTTTATTTATTATTGCATCTCTTAATATGCTAATCTTTTGTTGACAGGTATTAGAACTATTGGAGTAATTACAAAGGTGATACTTTAGTATCTTTTTTCTAAGTGGTTTAGCATTTTCAATCTCCTAGCAACCTTTTTGCAAGGCTTGACATTCTTTTTCCTCTTTGACTTCAGTTGGATATTATGGACAGGGGTACTGATGCTCGCAATTTGTTGCTTGGCAAAGTGATTCCACTTCGGCTTGGTTATGTTGGTGTTGTTAATCGTAGTCAAGAGGTAACAATATAGATCTATAAGAATAGTGCTACATGCATTGGTCTGGATGTTTTGTGGTTTCTGTCTGTTTCTTTTGTTCTTCCTTCTGTTGGATTGTTGTTTACATGGTTTTTTTTTTCAGGGTGGAACATATTGTTACCTGGTTGTCGTTGTTGGTTCTATGCATCAGTGTGTTTTCCTTGTTTTTTCACAGTGCTTCTAATGTTCAATATGGTTTTGTGTTCATTTGTTTTTGCCATTTTGTTGATTTAGTCTTGAGGGTAGCATCTAATGCACATATACACATTAACAATAAGAATTTGTGATGCTACTGATTTTCCATTGTGAATTTTCATGGTAGTCAATTTTTCTTTTTGGATTACTTTTGTGCTTTATATTCTTATGTCATGCCTTTCTTGGGATGCATTTCAAAGAGTTTGCTGCATCTAATATGAAGAGTGAGATCATCTAGAACATGGGTTATGTGGAAATGGAATGTAAAGCGTTTCTGTCTAGAAATTGGTATTGTGAGGGTAAGCTTCTTTGGATTGCTTAGTGAGAACAAATATGACTATCTGGAACATAAAACACTTTTTGTGATTGCTTATGTGTTGAAACATATACAAAATATATACTAGAATGAAAAGAAAAACAAAGAACAGAAGGCTCTTTGGTATCACGTAAGTTAATACATTAATTCAATTGGTAAAGTCATCTAATTCTTTCATTGCTATGGAAAATACAGAAATCCTAAAATTAACATAATAATTGTGAAATTATCTTCAATTTTTGTGGCTGAGATGGGTTGATTTTCTGCCCATGGTGGTTTGCTTTTTGGAACACTAACTTAATGGTTCAAATTGCTAACTATCCATAATATTGATCACAAATCTCCAAGGGTGTTGTAGTTTCTGATAACATTATTGAAGAACCCTCTTGTGGTTATTTCTCATTTGTTGTCATCAATTCAGGATATTATGTTCAATCGGAGTATCAAGGATGCACTTGCAGCAGAGGAGAAGTTCTTCCGCAGTCGTCCGGTATGACCATCTTATCTCGTTGTTGTTATTCCTAATAGTTATAAGATCAGTTTGTATTTTTTTTTTATTTTAATAATTGTACATTGTTGTAGGTATATAACAGTCTAGCTGATCGTTGTGGTATTCCTCAGTTGGCAAAGAAGTTGAACCAGGTAGAACATTTGCAGAACTGACTACCCTGAATGCTTTAAGAAAATATTAATTGTTTTAAAGTGTATGCTCCTCGTTCTACATCTGCTGCTGCAGTTTTATGCTTCCTTGGCCTCCTTTATCGCCCCTATCCTACTGCTATAAGCACCTCTTTTAGTTCTATTACTAAGTCTCTTTTTTCGGTTGACATGATTATCTGCCATGCACTTGGTAATATGCACTGATGACCATTTTTAAGCCTTGTTTTGCTGCTTTTTTTCCCCCCTCAGATTCTGGTGCAGCACATCAAATCAATACTGCCTGCCCTGAAGTCACGCATAAGTTCTGAACTGGTTGCTGTTGCAAAGGAACATGCAAGCTATGGAGAAATCACAGAATCCAAGGCATGTATATTTGTTTTTAAGCATGTCCCTTCAAAATGGTTGAGACCATTTTCAGTCAATGTGACTTTGACTGTTCACTTTATCCTAAAATACCCATGCCAAATAAGGTTAGTTGGTTAAGAACGACACTTTGGCTGTTTGGCATGCTAAATAAATAGGAAATGAATGAAAATTTTTCACAATGTGCATGTGTAAACTGGGACGTATTCTGGACTTTTACCTGAATCAAAGTCACATTGAGTTTGCATTATGATATATAATTTCCTGATACAAGGATATGGTTGTCCTTGTCATGGAAATTGACCCAGAGATATTTTTATTTATTTATTGCGTCCTCTAGTTGTGATCTGTTCGCTTAGTACATTAACCATATGACCTTATTGGTTGCAGCTGGATAAATCTGTTCCCTATGCAATTTGATTTTCTTAGTGGACAGTTGCTGATGCTAGATGTCCATAATTTGATTGCCTTTCAATACTCAAATACTTTTTTGGGTTCCTTATGCTGTGGTTATCTTTATGCTTTTGTAATTGTTTCACCTTTGTAAATAATAGGCCGGTCAGGGAGCTCTTCTTCTAAACATTCTTTCAAAATATTCTGAGGGTAAATATCATAATTCCTTCTCGTTTTGTTTGGCTGAAGTTTTGAATTATCCCTACAACAAATATTTTTTTAACATCTTGATATGCAGTTAAGATCATTAATTGTGTGAATTTCTTGTTGAATACAGCATTTTCTTCAATGGTAGAGGGAAAAAATGAAGAAATGTCAACATCTGAGCTGTCTGGCGGAGCACGTATTCATTATATATTTCAGTCTATTTTTGTGAAGAGTTTAGAGGTATGAATATTGATATCCAAAAAGTACTTCCTTGGTGAATACTATTTATTTTATCAGATTTGTTGCAAAAAGTACATATATATGAATATTCTCTTCTTGCCAGTTAATGATCCTTTTGAATGTTTTGAGTAGAGTTTAATAGGCAGATAAAAAAAATACTGTCTTAAAGGTTTTAGGGAAGTCCTGGAATTACGCTTTGATTTGAGTGTGTAAATATATGTCTATTCTGTATTTAAATGTCCTCAAATACAGTACCACATAAGGTAAAAATTTTTTATCATGTGTTGAAAATTTTCTTAAGAAATACATGATTGTTTTGGAATTACCTACATTTGTACTGAATGGTTTAATATTAAGTAATTGCATATTTAAGGCTTGTTTGCACTCCTTTGCAGTCATATTTTCCTTATGTTTCCCCTGCTCTCTTTGCTGTGAATTTTAGAAGACTAAAGACGTTTTCAGGTGTAGATACGCAAACTGATCGTTGAGTTCATATTTATAGGTTCTGTGATACAAGTAATAGATCAAACAAACCTTAAAAATGACATTCATGGATCTTTCCTATGTTAAGGGTTTTTGGAAATGCTTGTTGTGACAATGGGGGGAGTGTGTAGAATTCAAAGTGAAGGAGAAACTTAAAACTCTTATATGTGGTGTTTTATTCCTTCTTTTTAAAACCCTTCAACTGGATGTTACTCTCTCTTTTTTTTTTCCTTAAAAATTTTTCTTTTGTTCTTCACGATGGGAAGTTTATTCCAGGCTTAGCATAGTAATGCTTATTCCCTTTTGTTTGATGAAATTAGTTGCATAAGCAGCATATCAAATACTTCTTGGATAATATGAATCCAATGAATGATATTTTGCATTCTGATTTGGCATCATTTTTTATGCAGGAGGTTGATCCGTGTGAGGACTTGACTGATGATGACATTAGAACTGCCATTCAGAATGCAACTGGCCCTAAATCTGCACTATTTGTACCAGAAGTAGGTTTTGTGTTTTGGTTTTTCACATTTTGTTTACACTTTTCTTTTTCAAATCTTGTATTCCTTTTTTTTTTTATTTGTATGTGTGTAGGTGCCTTTTGAAGTTCTTGTTCGAAGGCAAATAGCTCGTTTGTTAGATCCAAGCCTGCAGTGTGCTAGGTTTATATATGATGAATTAATAAAGGTATGCTTGTATTTATTGTCCATTAGCACTATCATTTGCATACTTGCATCCCCAAATAAAATAAATCTCTCTCTCCAGATTAGCCATCGCTGTCTGGTAAATGAATCGCAAAGGTTTCCTGTTCTAAGAAGGCGAATGGATGAAGTTATTGGAAACTTTTTGCGAGACGGTCTTGAACCATCAGAGACAATGATTGGCCACATTATTGAAATGGAGGTAAGGTTATAAGCAAGGTGCCTAAAATATTTTAGAATTCTTTACTTCCTCTTCTTCCCTTCAGATTCAGGTGCTATATTGTTTTGTTTTCTTTTGCTACTGACTGACTGTTCTTCTACAATATGGATTATTCTTGAATATTAATATTTGCAGTATATAAAGATAAATATCTTTAGTTATCAGATCAATGCGTTGGTTATGAACATTTCTTGAGGCCTGCGGTTTTTACAACTTGTATATAGTAAATTCAGGGCTAAGGCTGTAAATTTGTTATGATCTGGTGTGGGTTTCCCTAATGATTGTATATTGATCTGGGCTGTCAGTGGCTGTCTCTAAGCATATCCAGTCTGAAATCCTTAAATCATCATCATGTGTAAGCAATTTGTGTCAATAATTAGTAGTTTTGCATTATGTTACAGCTTGAATGTGAGGTTGAACCAGGATATTTGGAGGGAAAATGTGGAGATGATCCTAACTTCAGGCATTCTTGTCTACTTTATTTTATTTATGAAGCAGAAGCTTTCATGCTTGAACCTATAACCAACATTGTTGCAAGCACAAGCTGATGGGCATTTTAAGCAAACTAGTTCTAACAAATTATTTTACATGGTTGCTAGAACAAAATCATTGATATTCCTTGTGCTACCAGATTTTTTTTTTTTTGCCTCTTTTTCCTCTGCATTGGTTACTGTGCTGATGTTCTATGTGGTTGTTTTATTGAACTTATCTCTAATATGGCAAAAAACATTTGAATCCTTTTGCAGATGGATTACATAAACACTTCACACCCAAATTTTATTGGTGGTAGCAAGGCTGTGGAGATTGCACTGCAACAAGTCAAGTCTTCTAGGGCTGTTCCTCTCCCTGTGAGACAAAAAGTATTTGTCTGTCTGAACTTGTACATGTTCCTAAGTTTGCTCATTTTGACCACCAGTATCTTTTCTTTTGGATCCATTTTCGCCTTTTAAATCTTTTGTTAAGTAGGATGGTGTAGAGCCTGATAAGGCATCAGCATCAGAGAGGACCCTCAAGTCTCGGGCTATTCTTGCCAGACAAGTAAATGGAGTTGTGGCTGACCAGGCATGAAAATTTATCTACCTTTTTCTGGTCATTCTTGTTTCCTTTATAGTTTATCCTCGACTGCAGCTTATCACTTCTATGCACTCGTTTGAAAATGTTTTCATTGTATCTGCAGGGAGTTCGTGATATGGCAGATGTTGAGAAAGTCACACCCCCTGGTACTTTGCAATTTAATAAAAGTTTCAATTGAAATTTATATGCCTATTGTTTCTCCTCCCTCCCTTGTCATTCTTTCTCATTGGTCAAGTGGCAATGGCTATTATTGACCATTCTTGCTAGTACTTTTGAACAGCATTGGATTATAAGATATTCTGAACTGTTGAAGAATTCATGGTCATTCAGGGGCTGCAAATGTTTCTAGTTGGGGAATTTCATCAATTTTTCGTGGGGGTGATAACTCTCGCATGTCTGCCAAAGAAAGTGCAGCAACCAAGTCAAATGTTGAACCTGCTCACAACATGGAAGATTTGGAGCAAAGTTTTTCAATGATCCATTTAAGAGAGGTATGCACACAAGTTTTCTTATCTGGAATTTATGCGTCCATTTGAAATTTTTTTATTTTTATAGTTATATTCTAACTGTCAGTGTTCCATGTTTTCTAAGCCTCCAACTGTCTTGAGACCTTCAGAAGGTCACTCAGAGCAGGAGACTGTTGAGATTGCCGTCACTAAATTGCTATTAAGATCATACTATGACATTGTTCGGAAGAATATTGAGGATTCTGTACCAAAAGCAATTATGCACTTTCTGGTAATAATTAAGCCACATAGACAGGCCCGTTACTTTTTTATGATCTTTTTGTTAGTTGATTTTTCCCCAGTGAGTTTCTTACATGCACAACTTTTTACATATCAAACTTGCTAAATTTTATCTCTTATCTTGAAGTTGCAACATTTTAGGGAAAGAAGTTATTTTCGTATGACTGCGTAGTAATTTGTGCAGTAGGTTTAGAGCAAGTCAGCCTGAATTTACTTGCTTGTAAATATTGTGGAAAATTCATATATAGCATGTGCAGAACAGGTTGTCATAGTTGCTGGATTGTGGGTTTCATGACAGTGGAATCTGTGTGATTGATTGCTGGTATCCCATATGAGTTTTCCCCTGCCCCGGCCCCCTTTCCCCTTCCCCCCCCCCCCCCTCTCTTTTTTCTTTTGAGGAAAGGGATTCCATATGAGGTTGATGTCGCATTGGAAGGAAATTTTCCCATTACATATTTCATTTTTGGGGTTTTGGGAAGTTTATGGTTCGAGTGTCAATGCTTGTCTCTTATTCATTTTTTTTTTTTTTATTAGAGGCAAAATAAAACCAAAATTGGTAGATATATTGTTGGCTTTGCACTTGATTATTTTTTCCTATTTCTTGTTGTTGGTGGCTTTATGCTGTTATAAAATAGGCTTTATGCTGTTATAAAATACAATGGTCCTGTCTAGCATCATTTGATATTGACCTTCATAGTTTCTGATTTTGCCTTTTTCTGTAATTATATAGGTGAACCATACAAAGCGTGAACTGCATAATGTCTTCATTAAAAAGCTTTACAGGTGATATGGGGTTACATTCTACCAACTTTTTAAGTTTATATTGTATAATGCTAACCCTGTTCTGACTCATAAGCATGCTATCTGTTTCATCCAAAAACAGAGAGAACCTGTTTGAGGAGATGTTGCAGGAACCTGAGGAGATAGCCACTAAAAGAAAGAATACTAGAGATAAACTTCGAATTCTTCAGCAGGCTTTTAGGGTGGGTTATCCTGCTTCATTAACTAGCATTCACAATTCAAATTTAGATGGTTAATTCTATTTTGATTTCCATTAGAGCTCGTTTGGTTCAGCTTTAAAGGAATGAGAATGGAAATTGATGTCTAAATACAAGGAATCTTTTTCCAAATTTATTTTTAAATAAAAAAAACCCCAATTAGTTAGATTAAGAATTATGCTTAAACATATATATCGTTTAAATATTAATTAGAGTTATTCAAACATATATATATATATATATATATATATATATAGATAAAACTTTGGATTCTTCGTGAATCAAACCAAAAAATGGAATCCTATTTCTGAGAATAGCATTCCATTTCCACTTCTAGATTGAATCGAACATGGCCAAATAGTACTCAACTTTGGGTATAAGTTTTGTAGGGGCTTATATATGCTCATGCATATTTAATCAGCTTACTAGTTACCACTGAGGACTAACAGGCAAAGCATCAAGCTTCATTGATGAGTCCATTCCTTTTTGGACTGAGCATCCTAATGTCTTGTGCATGATGAAGGGTTTTTTTTTTTTTTTTTTCCCTGCTTGGCAGCCCTTTCCAAATCCTCCTCAGAGGATTAATTTATTAATTAAAACATTCAATTAAATTAAAACATTCAATTTCAAGTGGATCTTGATATTTTTTTCAATTGCTTAGTATTATTTATAGTTGTATAAAAATCCTTGATATGTTCATTTTTTTCCCCCCTTCAATAGACACTGGATGAACTACCATTGGAAGCTGATACAGTTGAAAGGGGATACAGTTTGGGTCCTGATACAACAGGATTGCCGAAGATCCATGGACTACCAACATCATCAATGTATTCCATCAGTAGTGGTTCCAGTGATTACTCAGCTTCTCCTAAGAACCCAAAATCTCGCAAGTCATCTCACTCAGGGGAGCTACAGTCTAATTTTTATGCTAATGCAGATTCCAATGGAAGTGGACAGCCTTACATGCCAGGTCTCTATCCAACAGTTGATTTTTAAGCCACTTAAATGTGAATGATAGTTTTTTGAAGCGTCCAGGCATACTATATTCATTTGATTGCCAAGTCACTCGGTTATTGAAATTTCAACTGTTAGAGTTGACTCAGCTCTTAACATGTGCGGACCAGTTGTGCATTACCCTTATATGCCCTTTTAGTTTCTTTATAACATAGGGTTATAATTGCATATTTTTTTTACAAGGCTTTCAAATAACAGGGAGCCAATAATCTACCTTTTTCCGCATTGAACCTGCAAGAGCTCCCAATATATATTATGTTTTGACCAAGTTCTATTGATAGATTTGTTTGCCTTATTGAGAATTGTTTTTCCAATTCCAACTGGGAAAACTGGATATATTTTCTTCATTATCATCTAATGCAACCTTAAAGGATTGCTGATAGTATGTTTTTTACCATCTGATTGATAGTATGATTGTATTAAGAATATCTATACTCAGATGTTTATGCTCCCAAGTTGTTGAATACTTGTGAAATTGGGGTTCCTGTGTATATTCTATTGGGTTAATGCTCATTTTTTTTTTTTGGGTGCAATTTAGGAATTTCTGTAATCGCAGGTGGTTCTAGTTTATACTCATTCACTGTTTGGTACTAGTAATCTTTCTATTTATTCATTTTTGCGCTCTTTTTATCTAGTTATAATTGAAATGAAGAACTTCTATTTTCTTTCTTTTCATCCCACTAGTTTGTTTTACCATGTTAGAAAGTTTGGAGCTATTAATGCCATTGGACTAGTAGTGCTTATAATAAGTTATATAATTAAAAAAAGAATTATGAAATATATGAATTCACTACTTCATGTTACTGACTAGTTTTATATACAATTTTTCAGGTGATTTTTACGTGAACTCGAAATAAGATATGTAAATCAGCTATTTCAAGCTATAATTAAGCTCTAAAAAAAGACACTAGTGTGAAAGTGCATGAACTACTAGTATTTATTTATGGCCACATCGTGGTTGTCTCTGCATGCTGTGGTGAGATTAGTTATGAAACTTCCAGCCTAAGCAGGATCAGGGATTCCCTGAAAATTCTGAACATGATGCTTAAGCTGCAAAGATAACTTTTGCAGGATCAGGGATTCTTTGAAAATGCCGAGAATTTCGAAGCTTGCAAATTGTCCAGCAAAGAAATGCTGCCCTTGATACTGCTTTCATATTATTGGATTTAGACCTGTGCAACAAACTTATCCCACCAATCTGCGAAAAATGTAATACATGAATTTGAATGGTTAAAACCCAAGCTGCTACCAAACCAAACAGCTCTAACAAAATCACACGCAAATAATATTTGCTCAACATTCTCCAATGCATGATTACAGATTTCACATGTTGGGTCGTCAATGATTTTCCCTTTTAGCTAATTGCACTTTAATTGGAAGTTTATTTCTGCTAGCTCTCCATAGAGAAATGTTAATTTTTGCTGGAAAATTAAGGTTCCAGATATGCTTTCAAAGGGACTCTGGATATGGGGTTGATGTAGAAGAGGTATTGCTGGCGTGCAGTTGCTCTTCTCTCTGCAAAGTCATTAGATACACCTGTTTAACTCTGAGCTTCCCTTTTTTATCCGGATGTCAAACCCACCTGTCTCTTGTAAATGTAGTACCTATAGGGATCTTAAGCACGGCCCCACTTCTCTAGGAGTCAGTAGACTCCTGAGCTTATGAATTATCCCATTCACCCCTTCTCCAAAATCATATCTGCATCTCTAAAATTTCTATTGCCTCTTGGTTGCTAAGACACCAATTTGGAAAATTCTCAAGACTTGGGATCCACGGGTCAGTCCAAAACTGAGGATGCCTCCCATTGCCAATGGTCTTCCTTGCTCCCAGTTTTAGAATATCCCTGACTTCAGAATACTTTTCCAACTCCAATAAGCCCTTCATCCTTTTCAGCACTCCAGAAATCAGAGTTGGGAAAATATAGCCCTTTGATTACTCTTGCCCATAGACATTGCGGGTTAGTCACCAATATCTAAGCTTGTCTCCAAGCTTCAATTTTGATAATGACTCATTAAACACTTGCACTCTTTAATTATATGATAATTGAATACTCTAATATTTAAAGCTACTGAAGAGCTTGGGAACGTGAATGCACGCGCTTAAAAAATAATTGAAATGAGCCCTATTTTGTGTTTTACGACTCTGATTCTAGTAGGTAAAATAATATTCTTTCCATTTCATTTTAATTGTCATTTTTAGTTGTTTTATAAGAATTAATAAATATTTAATTAGACTAAGTTTTAAAAACAAAAGGACTAAATTACTCTTTTTAGATTACTGCAAAATAATTAATATGTGCATTAATTATATAGTAATAGAGTAATATGGATAAGGGTAAAATTAAAAAAAAAAAAATCTTATTAGTTTTCTAAAATGACAAATATTTTGAAAAAAAAATTCTTTAAAAAACAATAATTAAGTTGGAATGGAGAGAATACTAAAAAAAAAAAAGAAGACTAAATGAGATTATTAAAAAAAAAAAAAAAGTAGGTTGAGATTTAATTTTTTGAGATCAGTATTTGAGGTAATTTTTAAATGCAAAGATTTAGTAGAAATTTATCAGGTTTTGATTAATGTTTGATTTTAGATGATGAACTTGGGCTAGATAATGTGGGTTTGAGATGCTTTGGACTAGAGTAAGAATGATGATAGGGAACCTGCAAAAGAGGAAATTGCATCAAAGGTGCCAAGCCTTTGCTTGGAAAGGCCACTCTAATACTTAAGTCAATTTAAGTTTAATGGAGTATATATATGGTCTGGAGGAAGAAGATGACTTTCTGAAGACCAGAAAATTATAAATGCAAAGAAGGAGATGAGAGGATATAGAGTTAGTAAACCTGTTTAAGATGTGATCTCTTCCTTTTATACTTTGTGATCTCTCTTTTTGGGGTAGGTGAAGGTAATGTATCAATAGAGCATACTTCTATCGTGGCAGGTAAGCATGTCTAGGTCATTATTGTATGGTACCTCATGTGTGGGTAGGTAGGAGTTATCTTTGTATTGACAAGAGGTAGCGGGTGACCAGGTGTTAGGTGAGACAACAAGTCTTTTGTCTATTTAAAAAGCCTGTTCGAAGGGTTGAGCTGTTAGGAGAGGTTAAAGATGACAGGTCAAAAAAGCTTGGCCAAAAGGCCTTTTGTCGGGTCTTCCATTATAGAAGTTACAACTGTCTACTTTAGATGGGACACTTGTCTTCCTATGAGGTACACGTAGATTGAGTTTGAGGTGACATGTATGCCCTTATAAGAAATATGGACTTGATTTGTGATATGGGTATTTGATCTTATGCGTTTAATCTCTATTATCAGGTTTGAACTAATTTAATTTTAATAAAAACATAATAAAATTGAGAAAACAAATGTAGAAAATAAAATTTGTCCTAACAATAAACATCAAATTTCACAATTCCTCTATTATTATTATTTTTTAAGTAAATTTGACTCATTAGACTCAAATCACAATTCCCTTATTCACTCCTATTGCCTTTTGAGCTTTAACATTAGATTAATGCAAAGCCAGTGTAGCCAGCTTCAAAGGAAGAAGAGAAATTTTCAGTTTTTACCTAGAAATATCTAGCAAGTCGTTCCCACAGACGACGCCACTTTGATCAGTGTTTGATCTTAGAGGATGAACTTGGGCTAGATAATCTAAGTTCGAAATGCTTTGGATTGGAGCAAGGATGATGTTGGGAAACTTGTAAAAGAGGAAGCTACGTCAAAGGGGTAAAGCCTCTGCTTGGCAAAGTCACTCTGATACTTAAATCAGTTTAATCTTATTGGAGTATATATATATATAGTATGGAGGAAGAGATGCTTCCTGAAGACCAGAAAATTATAAGACAAAAAAGGGAATGAGAGGATGTAGAGTTAGCTAACTTGTTTAAGATGTGGGTCTCTTCCTTTTATACTTGGTAATCTCTCATTTTGAGGTAGGTGAAGGTGACATGTCAATAGAGCATACCTCTATTGTGGCTGATAAGCATGTCTAGGTTATTATTGTACTATACCTCACTTGTGAATGTGTAGGAGCCACCTTTATACTGACAAGAGGTAGCACGTGGCCAGGTATGAGGTGAGGTAACAAGTCTTTTGCCTCTTCGTCAAGAGGGGAGGTCTGGGAGCAACCATTAAAGAACCTATTTGGAGGATTGAGCTGTCAGGAGAGGTTGAAGAAAACAAGTTGAAGATGCTTGGTCAAAGGGGCCTTCTGTCAGGTTTTCCGTTTGAGAGGGTACAACTGTTTGCTTTAAATGGGGACACTTATCCTCCTGTGAGGTACACGTGCATTGAGTTGACATGTATTCTTTTTTATGAAATTTGGGCTTGATTTGTGATATGGGCTTTTGATCTTATGGGCCTAATCTCTATTCTTAAGGTTTGAACTAATTTTTTTAAAAAAATTTAATTTAGGCTAAAGTAAGAATTTAATTTTATTAAAAACATAATAAAATTGAGAAAACAAATTTAGAAATTAAAACTTATCCTAACAATAAACATAAAATTTCACAATTCCTCTATTATTATTATTTTTTTAAAGTAAATCTGATTCATTAGACTCAAATCACAATTCCCTTATTCACTCCTATTGCCTTTTGAGCTTCAACATATGCAAAGTTCATGATAAAAACAAATAAAAAAGGTTTCATTTTATTTTATTGAATGCTACCAAATTTATATATTTTGCTTCATATTTTTTATACAAATAAACGGAAAAAATAAACTAATACAACTTACCGCAAAAAAAAAAAAAAAAAAAAAAAAAAAAAAAAAAAAAGCGAATTAAATTTTTTTTTGTTGGCCAAAAGTGCAATTCTCCCTTTCAACTTAGCATATAATAGCAATTTCACTCTCTTACTCTAAATTGGGACAATTTTCCTTTGGTACTTGTAAAACCAACTCAATCAGATCCAATAAATAACGGCCTTTAATTGAACCGTTTATAGTTATACACTGTATATTTTTTAATAGTTTGGCCCCACTAAATAAATAAATAATTGAAAATGTGATTTATTTATTAATATTTATATATATATATATATATATATATATATATATATATATATATATATATATATATATATATATATATATATATATATATATATATATATATATATATATATATATATATATATATATATATATATATATATATGAAGAGAGTGGGACTCACAGTTCATTTGGATGGACTTAAAATTTTTGTTCTTATTGCAAATATAATTGCTAGAACCATCAAAAGAAGAAAATAACACAAGTAGAGGTGGTGGGAATGGAGGTAACAAAATTGACAAGGTTAGAACACTTTGTCATTTTCTTGATTATAGAGCAGTTGGTCAATTTCTTGGAATCAAATGGAGTTAAATGTTGCTAAAAGCTTGATTAGAAAATTTTCTATCAAATAGACAATAGATCTTCTGAAACTATTATTGCTCTTAAAATTTTCACTTTACATGTCAAACTTGATTACCTAGATTAGTATCTTACTTCAGTTCACAGACACTATGATAGCTTGAAGGAATGTGGATCTGTATTTGTTCGTTCGCGTACTTTCCAAAGTAATAAAAGGACATATGGACCATTTGGTGTTGAACAAGGAACATGCTTTTCTTTTCCCATGACTGGAGGCAAGATTGTTGGGTTCCATGTCAAGAGTGGATGGTTACTTGATGCAATCGGCATATATTTAAAGCCTGCCTAGCAACAGAAGAGCTCTAAAGGTCTGGTCCAAGCAAAAAGTTTTGGCAATACTAGAACTGAAAATATTGGCTACTATGTGATACAAGGAACTGTAGGCAACATTTATGATACAGTTGTTGCTTTGAGGCAGAAGGAGGAATGTGGGACCCCTCTACTGACTAAACCCTTCAAACAAATTTTTCATGAATCCAGTGATATAGAAGCCAAACCGAAGGTGAATTATCTGCATGATTGGGCTTTTATTTGGTTACCAAGAAAACAATGAAAAGATTGCATTTTTTTCAATTTTGTGGGAGGCCAGAATTTTGGATGCGGCAATTGTAGAGGTTATCTGCTTTGATTTTGAGTAGAGAGAGAAAAGCAAAGAAGACAAAGAAGAAAGAAAAGAAAAGAATAAGAGAGAGGAGTATTGGATTATTTTATTTTAGGTTAGTTTGTCAATTGGTAAGTTAAATGAGAAAATAATAAAAAAATATAACTTTCCTAAATTTTTAACGGCTCTGTTATGGACAGTTAAGAATTGAGTCTAATTGAGCTGGTTTTGTAAGTTCCATAGAGGAATCGCACTAATTTGAACTAAGGGGGTGAAATTGCTATTCAATGCTAAGTTGAAATGGGGAATTGCACTTTTGGCCTTTTATTTTCCTTGAAAAAGAAGAGCTTCAGGGTGGCGGGAAATAGAATCCTATATAATTCAAAATCAAAAATTGTTTCTCAAAAACTTTCCCAATTTCACTAAAACTCTCCCACACACACATATATACATGGATTTATTGATTTGGATTCCGATTCTCTATGTCTTCATGCATACAAGTCTTCCATTTTCTCTCTTGATTTTCTCGAGAAAATAATAAAAGGAAGAAGAAGAAGTAATCATGAGAAGTCCCCTTCATGAACCACAACTTCTTTTTTCCATTTTTTGCATCATTACCCTCTCTTTGATTAGCCCTTCTAACTCACTATTACAACTACCAATTGAGGTGGTATAATCAATTTCTCCATATCATTTTCAATTTTTTGGTGTCAAGGCTTAATATGATATTTGGTCTCATTACCCAAAAGTTCATGCTTTTAGATTAGATTAAAGAGATTTTTCACATGATATGAAAGGTAGTTTTGCACTCCGATTTTTCTTTTTTATATTATCATGCGAGTGCTAGTAGGGCTCCACCAATTGAGAGTCTTGCATGTATTTAGAGTTAAAAAGATCTCACTTAAAAATATAATACAGTGAAGATTTAATATAATATTTAGGCTGCACCGCTTAAGTTTTTGAGTTAAATTCAAGGTTTTTAGCATTTTCAATTGAAAAAATTATACTTTTTGAAAATTTTAAAATTTACCATTATGATGTTTAGACAATTTTTTTATGGAAGATTTTCTCAACTTATAAATATAATATACCGTTTACCAAAATAGCATAGTTACAGTTACTAATGGTGTAATGTTTGCTTCTCAGTTTAAGCTATCCAATTTGTTGGGTGATTGATGTAATTTAATGGCTACAGCGTTATCCACCCAGATTATTTTCTGGTGAATATTTCACTCACCTAATGTTTTCGATAAGGATTATGAGGATAGGGAAATAAAGTGAAAAATTAATTTCTAATATTTTTAGTATTTAAAAATTATATCATTTATTTTATTCAGTACTTAAAACTCAGTACTTTATTTTTAACCAAAAGTGACTTTAGTCTAATTAAATTTAATAAGTAAACCCTAAACTTTGCATTTTGTCCCTTAGTTTAGACAATTTTACCACGATTTAAAAATTTAGTAGTAATCGCACCACAAAAAAAAAAATTGAGGAAAATATATACAATTTTCTTCCCTAATAAGCTCTTGAACACAAAAAAAAATAATAATAAAAATAAAATAAAAATAAAAATTTATTAACAAATTTTGTTAAACGACATGATCATTTAATAGAGATGATAAGAAGACGTTGGTAGTTGCCGCTTCCATTGTAAATGCATGGTACAATTGCAAAACAACACGAAGTTGAGGGTAGATTAGTACATTAGGCAAAAAAAATAAAAGATTGATTTTTAAATACAAAGTATGTTGATATTCCTGGGAAATTATGATGGATAGAACTGAACTTGATTTATTATTCATTGTTATTGCACGCAGGGACGGAATAGGAGCGCTGCTGCCCAGGATTTTTTCCAGAGTTTTATTGTCAAGTTTCCTTACTGGAGCAGAACTTTAGGTGCTGATCACTTTGTTGTTGCTTGCCATAACACTCATGTGAAAGCCACTTAAGGACTTTCACTTTTCAAGATCACAATTCGAGTTGTTTGTTCACCAAGTTATGATACTGACTATATTCCACACAAGGATGTTTCCCTCCAACACAAAGAACAATTTCAGGTTGCACCTGATGGAAAAGATGCTGAGAACAGGTAATTAAATTATTTGGTATGGTATAAATACTCTTTCCGTTTCAAAATATCCTGCAATTTAGATAAATTTTTTTTATTTCAATTTATCTATCGTTTTAGAATTTCAAAAAGATATTTATTATTTTTTTTCTTAACTTTACCTTTCATTTATTTCTCTACTAAACATTTGCATTAATTATTTTTGTTTTTCTACATCAAAAAAAAAATATGTATATTTTAATCTTTTTACTTTAAAATTATGATAATTTAATAACTTACTTAATTATGCGCAGAAATTTTAAACGACTAATATTTTGAAATGGACGTAGTACTTTGCTTAATTATATTCATGGCAGGTATAGCAACACATTAGGGTAAATTATTCATCCAAGTTGTAGTCAAGCTTTTACCATTTCATTTGCCAGTTTTGGAAGCCATTCATGCGTTATTATTTGGTAAGAAAGTTCTTGTAGGTTATTCCATGTCTGTTAATGGAAACTATGATGCCTCTATTAACTTGCTATAAATCCTGCATGCAGGAGAGTATTAGGTTTCTGGGGCGGTAGACAAAATTCTGAGATAAGAAAAACATTGGTACATCTGTGGAAGAAAGACAGTGAATTGGACATCCAGAATAAAACAATAAGTAGGAATCACAAAGAGCCTATCAGATACATGGACAAGTTCTACAGGTCTAAGTTCTGTATCTGTCCTGGCGCATCTCAAGAAGACGGTCGTCGTTTAGCACTAGCAATTCACTGTGGATGTGTTCCAGGTAATAATAATCTTTTCCTACATTTTTTTTTTTTTTTTTTTTTTTTTTGGAGTCATGACTATAATATCTGCTGATTTTCTCAAGTACTGTTTAAGCAATTTGTGTACATTTATGCAGTTATCTTGTCTGATCACTTTGATCTACCATTCAATGACATTCTTAACTGGCACGAATTTTCTGTAATATTAAAGGAGAACGATGTCTGTAATCTTAAAAAAAAATCCTTCAGGAAATACCAGATAGAAAAAATAAAGCCCTGCAGAACAATGTTGTTGAGGTAAATAACACAAAACTGATGATTAATATCTCAAACTGATTTTGTCACTTGTGATTACGTACTGCATTTTAAACCCTTTTAATTTTTTCTCTTAATGCCTGAAGTTATCGATCTCTTGCATGATGTGATAATTTTAGGGCATGTTTGGTAGACCATAATAGAAATGTTTTTCATGTGTAAATAGATTGTTCATTGTCATCTAAATTTTTCTAATGTATTCTAAGACTCTGAAGTAGGTAAGTAGGGTGATCCCATAAATCCCAGCTAAGGTGATTAGATGCTCTAGTTTTGTTGTTATAAACAACTTAAAACGGTGACAAAGCAGCATTTTCGTTATAATTCTTCTTACAGAAATACAACGTTCTCATTTCTTTTATTCCTTGTTATTGTGAAATCAGGTCCAGAAGCACTTGTAATGGCATTCACCTCCTGAAATATTTGATGCATTTCACATGTTAATGTGTGACCTGTGGCTGCGCGCCATGTTATCAGGTACTAAATTACCAGACATTCAGCATCAGCGGTGAAAACTGAAGAGCAATTTTTAATTTCTTTAGTTCATTTTGTTGCAAAGTTATCACTTGCATTAAATTGAAACAATTGTAGGAAAATTTGGAATTATTTATTTTCTATTTTTGAAATTTGTGGAGCCTCTTTTTCCATCTATTGACAAATCTTTTCTCAATTATCGCATCATTTGCTATATGATTAGACGCAACACAAGTAACTTTTTTTTTTCTAATTTCTGATCAAATTAGTAATAACTATTTGTAATTTGTAAAATTCGAATTTAACACATCTTATTTTTCACTTTTTTAAAAAAATGAAAAAATCAATCAGATCACATTTAATTGATAACTTAATTTTTAGTATATAAATATCAATGATTACTGATTCAATATGATTTTGCTCCGTTGCATAATTCTCTTCTACCTGTATCCATTATGTGAAACAATCAAGCAACCGGTAACCAATGACTAAAATTTACTAGTGGGTTTCGTCTTTTCCACAATTCTCACAGAAAAATCAAAAATTAAAGTTCTGTAAAAAAAATTTTTTAATTATATATATATATATATATATATATAAACATTTTAATAACTTCTACAGAGAAAATTAACAATTCCCAATACATTTCAGCCAACAAAAAAATTATTTTTCTGTTAGATATTTTAGTACAACAATTTGTTTGGAAAAAGGAAGGAGAATTCACCCAAAAAAAAAAAAGAGCAAAAAAGTTTTGGAAAGCAAGTTATGTTTCCTTTTGTTTGGATAGGGAGGAAAATAAATTATTTCCCCTCATTAACATTTTTCTTTACTCTCCAAATTGGAGAAAAAGACTTCAAGGTTTTCTTTCTTTTTATTTTTATTTTTATTTTCTTCTATTTCCCAAACAAGGGAAAATAACATTTCCTCTTTATTTTCAATTAGTTATTTTCTTCTTTATTTTCAATTAGTTATTTTCTTTCTGCCATATTCTCTCTCATCCAAACAGGGATAACCGTAAAAAAAAAATCATATTCTCAAAAAAGAAAAATATTTTGCAAAATCATCCTCTGCAACAGAAATGAGGCATAAAGTGGCCTGATTCACTTTTGCCTTGCATCAGTCTCTTTATCCCATTTTTTACCATAAAAGAGATGAAAGCATTAAATTTCATTTCTAATGCAATTCAATATTTGATTATACAATGGGAATCTAATCTGAAGGAGTGAAGGAAGTAACAAAAAGAACACACAAAAAAAAAAAAAAAGGGACAACATTATTCACATTATAAATTAAACGGTCAGTGCCCAGCAACTTACACAAAAATTGTCTTATGAACAACTATTTCTGGATTTTCTACTATCAGTTTGTAGTTAGTATAAACTGCATCTTCATCCATGGCAGGAAACTGGACACCGACGCATGGCATGATCTCTAAGTCCCTGGCCACTCACTCCCCATATTAGAATCATCAAGGTCAACCTGTAAGTTGGTATCATGAACTTGGAGAAGTAACTAACATTTACAGCATTTAACCTAGCTCAAGGATAGGGTTAGTCTCCAATATGCTTCATGTCAAGTCACTAAAAGACCACTACCTGATCATCAAAATTTCCAGGGATTTCAAATTCTGAACCTGAAACATTGCCAAGCTCATCCAATGTGTCCTGTAAATCCTGGTAAAATGTAAAGATAAATCATCAGTAAAAATATTTTGTTCCTGCCACTAAGATACTTTTTTATTATTATTTACAACAAATATAGTTAAACAAAGACACAGATGGTTTCACTCTGCACTGAACTGTTAATTCATGCTTATATGAAACTTATATGTATTGTGTATTTACACCTTGTTGGAAAATATAATCCCATATGGGAAAACTATATGAATATAAAGTGAAATATATGTGAAGTAGATTGGGCATTAGCACAAGCCAATTGGTTTTGTGCAATATGAGATTCCAACCTCACTTATATGACCATTGATATCATTTAGCCTAACACTTTTAAGGCTCATGGATTTTTTACACGGTATCAAAGCTGAAGATGGCCCATAGCCGGATGATTGTAGGCTAGTATTTAAAGACCTCGAGTTTGGACTAGCCAGAGGAGTCTAGCCCCGTTTATTGATCTAGGGCCCCCAAGAGTAAGCCTAAATGTATTTGTGATAGGCCTTCAAGAGTAGATCTATTTTTAGCAAGTGATAACTGGTCCAAACCCAATTACACTTTACGGAGAGTGTTGAAAAATATAATCCCACATGAGAAAAGTATAAGAATATAGAGTGAAATATATGTGGAATGGATTGGGTCTTCGCACAAGCCAATTGGTTTTGCGCAATATGAGATTTCAATCTCACTTATATGACTATTGATATCATTTAGCCTAACACTCTTAAGGCCCATGGATTTTCTACATAAACAATAGACATATTTGTTCTAGAACACCACAGGCATGTTCAAAAGAGACCAGATCAATCACATTGTCATCATGGAACATGTGAGATTTAAGCTACTTATTTTCAGCATTCAGTTTACCTCATCATCTAGGTTGACTGATGAATTCTCCACATGCATAGGCAAAGGATCAGTGATAGTTTCATCAGTTTCCAGCAACTCCTGTGCATACTGATAAATCAAAATCAAAAGCAAATATGGCACGTATTGTAGATTGAACATTCAAAACCACAACACTGATCTTAACACATCATGGAAGAGTCTGCAAAAAGCCAACAAGGCCACTAATCAAATTTCCGTCTGAGCATGGTTCTCAATAATGGCCATCATACCCCCCTCTCTTCCCTTTTTGGACCAGCTTTATGTTACATGCATTTTCAGGGCAGTTATTTCAGAATCACAAGTGAAATGGATCATCGTGGCTGTTACACTGCAAATTTTTTTGCAGGCTAAATAAAAGAATGCAATGCAACAGTGGTCACATCACAACCATTGTACTTTGATTAGAAAACTGATACCACAACACAGCACCTATGACATGAAAGTGATAGGTCATTTGCAAGTCCAGAAAAGGACATACCTCCTCATTTGGTCTCACAGAATTGTCAGAATCTAATGGCAGCGGCTTGCTCTCTTCTGGGCTTCCCTGAAGATTGAATAATGCAGAGTCCAGTAAGTCATCCCTCATTCAGATCAGTGACGAAAGTTCAGA
This sequence comes from Reutealis trisperma, assembly GCA_947687605.1. Taxonomy (NCBI): domain Eukaryota; kingdom Viridiplantae; phylum Streptophyta; class Magnoliopsida; order Malpighiales; family Euphorbiaceae; genus Reutealis; species Reutealis trisperma. The sequence goes on along the minus strand of CANTUT010000012.1, from coordinate 7,585,857 downwards.
GTGCTGATTTAGATCAACAACAATCTTTTTTGATGTGGATTTATTCCCACAAATTACTACCAAATGCAGAAAAATGGTAGTGAAAGCAATCTAATAATCTTCTGCGGTGACGCCAGATTATTTTGTTGTTAATTTGCTTCATGTATAGGCATATCATATTTTTATGAGAAATCATACCAGTTCATCCTGGTTAACACAAGGGTTTTCTTGTTCCATGGTTGAAGGCTTAAAATCGGGAGTTCCCTGATATAATAGCAGACTCGTCACTCCTTTTTATATGATTTGGTTATTGGAAATGGATAAAAAAAAAAAAAATGACTTCACTAAATGAGTGAACTACATGAACATGCACTTTAAGGATCACTAAACCACATAAAAAGAAATAAAAAAATCATTAATGGCATAAAGAATATTTTCATTAAAAACATGAAGTTAGTTGGCCAAGATACTTACCAGCTCATTTTGATCAAAAGAAATATGCCTCCCCCCTTTGTTAAGATCCCTCAAAGTGCCCTTTAGAATTCAATATCATGGTAAAACGTGAGTTACACCAAAATAAGCAATAGCTTCATTGAAGAATATAATGCTTATTAGAGACAAGAATCAACGCAATTAGATATGCAAGTCCCAAAAGTTTTTTCCATGTTAAGCGGAGACGATATTGAATCTTAGCTAAGAAACATCAGTATCTAGATCAATAGATTGATGTGATTGTGTTTGTAAATGCCTTGATAGAAAACACTGCATATACAGAAGAATACTTGCATGTATATCAACTGTTTACTTATATTCCTATAGGAAAAAGTGATCATCAACTTGGAAAATGAAAACCAAAAAGATTCAAAGCTCAAGATGAAACACCAAACTAACAAAAAAATATCCAGCTATCAATACTCAGAATTTCAAACAACAATGCAAGTATATGATGGAAGTAAAACATATTGTTATTTCTGAAGTAATTAAGTAGCTAAGTCATTAACATATTTGTATATATATGTTGGTTAGATTCATTACTAAGGTCAAAATCAGATAGATGTCACATCACATATCAACAGAAAATATCACATAGATGAGATTGCAGTCTGTCCAACCTGTAAAACTAAAGACATATGAGTTCAAAGCAAACAAAATCATGATATTTTCAGATGACAATTGAACCATAACATATCTTTTTTTTTTAGGGAAAAATCATATCATATCCAAAGCAAGATAAGAATCACAAGATGGAATCAAAGGAATTGCTCAAGTTGAATAAAACAGTAAACTTATAGGAAGATCTCAAAATGGTGAATGATAGGATTTGCTGATGCCCCCTAAACATAGGAGCACTGGAGCATCATACAATTTCTGAGTTACAAGTACAATTGTTTGTAATTGTACTCTTGCATCTAGAAATAAAACAAAGCCACATAAACTGAATCTAAAAGAAAGAAATATGCATAATATCCTGAGAAGCCTCACATTTCTCAAACAAATAAAAGAATATTTCATCAGAATGTCCATTTAACATCACATACAACGCCCTTTAACACCAAATCATAACTAAATAATGTATAACAAGAAGAAAGTTCTTTCAGATGTTAAGTATTTTGTTGTATTTTCTTAATTCATTGTCTCATAAATGAGTCTCTTTTCCAAATGGATCGGCACCTTGATGATGCCTTCAGGCTTCAACGAGAATTTTTAGCCTCTATTTATTTGTCAAAAAAATAAAAAATAAAAATTTGTGATGATAATTAAAACAAAGAGTGCTGCAGGCAATCAAATATATAACAAATTGAATAATACCACTAAACCCACCTTATTTGCCCACATAAGGCCACATGCATTGCAGAGAGTTCTTGGACCAGCTGGCCCCCGCCGCATTGCTGGAGTGGCCTTCTCACTAATCCCGCAGTGTTGACAACTACGTGAACTAAACAAAAATGAGGAAAAGCATCACTCCAGAGAATGAAGAGCACATTAGCATCAACAAATAACAGGATAAGACTCATCAACCTGCATGTCAACTTTAAATAAGCTATAATCCAAGATTTTAAGCATGTTTTAGCAGCTAATACAAGTGACTGGCAAGTTCAACTCACATAGACTCAGAATGAGAAGTGCCATTGCTTGGTTCCAAATTGCTGCCAGAATCTGTGGTGTAACATTCCTTTAATGATGCAAATTGTCCATTCTTACGATGCATTCTAGCAGAAAGATTAGTGTGTATGATCAATAAGTTTTTCAGATGCCGACAATGAGGACAAAACACCAAAAGAATGGAATAAGAACATGAAATCAGGAACTAAATGTACACCAGTGGAAATTAATTTAGCAAAGCCAACAGTACAATACGTGCATGCATATGATGCTGCTTTTGTGTGGGTGGGTGGAAGAGCATTGTGTGTAGAGATAGAGAGTGAGAAAGAGAGAGAGAACAAGAGAAAGTTAGGATGGCGCATGAAAAAAAGAAACCATCAGACTTCTCCTCATGGCTTCAATGTTAGATTTATAGTAACTTTGAAGAGCTCTGAGCTCCAAGGGCATGTGGACTAACTTGTCAGGTACAGCAGAATTAAAACCAGTACTTGTTGCCGAAAAAAGATAACAAGCCTCAAGTTTTAGCATAATCATTAAATTCAACAGCCACAAAAAACCACAAGTGAATGACTTCCAGAGAGGAACCTAACGAATACTCAAGAGACCCAAAGGGCAATCAAAGCAAGAGTAGTTTGCAAAACTAGGACAGGAAGTTCCACAGGTTAATCAATAGAACTGTTGAAGACACTGCCTATATTATTTATTTATCAAAGGTTTGTGCATGATGTGTGTCATACACAATTTAAATGCCCAGAGAAGACAGAAACCACAATCCCATGAACAAAAGGTACCATGGAGTGAATAATCAACAAAAAGAAGGGAAATGAAGCAGCAACAATAAACACAGATAAAATGTCAACAGAAGCCCTAACCAAATAATGTGTTTGTGAACTAAGATCTATCGACCAACAACTATATGCACAACAATTTTTTCTTCAACTTTGATAAAGTATTATCAAGCATGCAGGTTTTCATCAATAGCTTGTTCATCTTTCCTCTGTTATCACCACCAACCCCCCTAGCAGAAATTCATAAGTATTCAATTTTTATTGGAAGTTTGTTCACCTAATGTACTCTTATTTCTTTGTTACATTCTTGAAATGACAGTCAGTCACGGTAAAATCTTTCTTGCTGCTAATTCAAAACCTTTAAAAAGGTTTGACTTCAAAAATCTTGGTCCTTTTCAATTTCCAACATAATAAGGCACCTCAGGCAGGACAATGGTGGTTTTTCTATTGGTGCTTATTCTCAATGGATTTAACATGCATAGAAGCATATAGCCGGTTTTCTTGACATGCATTGGATAACAAGGCAAAAAGATTTAAAGGTGCAACAACCAGAAAACTCTAATGATGAGGGGTTATGTTTTATCTACACTTGATTATTCAGTAGAAAGAAATAATGAGGTAACAAAAGAAAATCAGAGAAAAAAAGAACATCCCAAACCACCCTATCAGAAATAAATTCAGTTAGTGTTTATATTAAATGAATCATATTACAAGCAATAGATATATTTTTTGCAATGACAGAAGGTATACGCATTTGGCATACTACCTCTGTGCAACTTCTTTCCGGCAAGTGTACCGAATTTTCTTTTCAAAGCATCTATCTTTTCGCTTTTCACGGAACCTTACCAGGGAGGCAATTCTTTGTGAAAGTTTTGGTCCTCGTGAAGCATCACCTACACTCTGGAACATAGAGTAAGAAGATATTAAATAGTTATAGATAGTTCACTAAACAAATTTTCACAATCACAGAGCATGGTGCTAGTGATACATGATATACTCCAGGATGCTGTTGTAGCGAAAATTCAGAACTTGGCACACTAGGAGGTGTATCAGCCCCTCCTAGAAGCAACAATACAGCTTGCACCTGTCACACGCACATCAGTGAATCAAGGCACAGAAAGAAACTTGAGGTGAGACTCATGAGCTTAGCCACATTTTGTATCCATGTTTTTATCACAAGATAAGAAAAATAATGTTTTCTTCTTCTTCTTCTTCTTCTTCTTCTTCTTCTTTTTTTAAATTGAAAAAAGATAGAGAAGGATTACAAAGTATGAGCTATAATTGCAAATCAGGAAAAAGGTATGAAACTACTCAATGATCAATCAAATCCTAAATAACTCCAATCAAGCAGACCTAAGATGACTATTAAGACCAGCTGATTCAACTTTTTTGAAATAAGAGTATAAACCGAAGCTTCACCATTCTATTTCAGAGAAACTAGATCAGCAACAAAATAGATGTTTAATGATGAGCACTTAACACTTTACATTTGAAAGTTTCCGTATTATCTATGAAGTAATAATCAGGGGAAAACCATTGGCACAGTTAATGCTATTTGTTTTAGTTACTTATTCAAGACAACTCAATAAAATATTTAAGGATAAAGGAAAGAAAAGGAGAAGGGCCAATGACTCTATCAGAACTTATGAAACTCCATTCATCCTTATTTATATATCTGAGAATCCACAAAGCAAAAAAGAATTTAAGTAAAATAAAAAAAAATTAACTGAAAAGAAAGTCACTCAAATTCAAGCTTCTCCATTTTCCAAATCCGAGGGGAAAAAAAAAAAGGAAGCTTAAAATTCAAACACTTGAATGTCGCTGTAAAGTCTAAGGACCTAATCCAAATTCTGCTTAAACATGTTTGCTAATTTCATACAAACAATAAACTGAATATCCCATTTCGCCATACACCAAAACCACCATAAAAATAAAACCAATTACACAATTTTTATTTTCTCAAATTCCCATTGTCACCCCCAAACAAAGAAAATAAAAATGCAACAGCACTTGTAATTTTCTAAAGTTCCCTCTTTTTCATTTCTCAAAACCAATACAAAAGCAAGCCCATCTTAAATAATACTCCACCAGTTTTAAAACAAGAATCACCCACCCAATCAAAAATAAATAAATAAATTAAAGGGCAAAACACAGTAGCAGCAACAAGAACAGCAAAAACAATGAAAACCGAAATCAAATTCAACCAAACCCTATCAGCTTTTTTAGTAACAGAAACAAGAAATGAGTTATAAAATCAAAATATACACAAACATGCATTCATTCAATCCAAGAAAGAGAGGAAAATAAAATTAAAACCCTAACCTTTTGAGGTGTAACAGCAGGGAAAACAAAGACTTCGCCTTCAAAAGCGATAGTGAGCTCACTAGTTCTACTGGATTCAACCATATAACCATTACTATTATCCATAGGACTCATTGGCGCCACTTCTTCAATTCCATTCATTAAAGCCTCTTCTTCACAACCATCAAGTCCACCGTCGATCTGTACTATCCCCCTCCGATCATCATCCTCCCTGTACGGCTTCGGATTTAGCATCTCCATTTTGCCTTAAAGCATCACCCACAAAACCCAAATGAAAAGCCACTCTCTCTCTCTCTCTCTCTCTCTCTCTCTCTATATATATAACAAAGCTCAAACTCTCTGCAATTTGTCAAAATTCATATTTGGAGCTTTCTTTTTCTCTGAAATTTACGCAAGAAAATGACTATAAATTGACTAAAAAAAGTGCAGCTTATATATATTACAAATACAACCCTACTGTTGTATTCTATATGGTATTATAGTATTTGAATTTTTTCCATTGATTAAATTGCAATGAAAATAAATATTTATTTTAATTATTTAAAATATTAAATTTAAGTGATTAAATTGGATGGTTTATAAATTAAAATAATTTATATGCAATGAAAATTTTAGGGTGCATTTAATAGGTTATAAAAGATATAATATAGTGTGATTAATTTTTTAATGTAAATTTATATTAAAAATTTATTTAATTTTATTATATTATATCTCATTACGCTTTACCGAATATATCTTTAAAACCTGTAAAAGTCTGCGTGAATTATATATATTAGCACTTATAAAAGGGTAAATGAATGTATCATATCTTTGATAGCATACATGTATATATATATATCTTATTTTAAAAAATTAAAGTTTCAAACAAAAATTTTATTAGGAAACAATTTTCCTTGATAATTACTTTTGAATGATGATTTTATTGATTTCACATAGCAATTATACTTATTAATATTTTTTTTTTTTATATGTACAAATTTTTTATTGTAAACTTATAAATTTTTTTTTTTTTTTTTAACTCAAAGACAATTACATTAGATGAAAAATCCTATAACAGTATAATTACTTATATAATTTCATTTTTGTCCAATCCAGCAAGGAAGGATCATCGATCAAATTCGATGAATTACAGAAGGCTTTTCTGGCAATGATATGTGCCACCTAATTACAAGACCTTTTAGTATAAGAAAAATTACAAATAGCAAAATGTAATCTAATTTGTAATAAAGATAATAAAAAGATACATACTGCCCCAACTAAAATTATTATTATTATTTATACGCCAATGCCATGTCATTGATGAATTTGCCACATCATTATTGACTAATCATTATTGACTAATAATATTAGTAATAAAAACTCATACTGCTAATAGAATAAACTTCAAACCCATCTTTATTAAAAAAAAATTCACATACCCGTTAAAAAATCAAGTCACATGGTTTTTTTTTTTTTTTTTTTTTTTTGTACTTTCTCCTTAAATATGTAAGAGTTGATTAGGTAGACTCAAATATACATAACATGTTAATATAGAATATGGTAAAACAATTTGGCCTAAGTAAAAATTTTCTAATTTTGTCATTGGGTAATATATATTTCATAATTCTCTTATTTAATATTTTTTTATAATTATATTTTATCCCATTTAAACTTATATTTAATTATGTACTTAATCATCTATAACATTTTTCACAATATTTTGAATTTATTATAAAAAAAATATCCTTTTGCATTTTTTAACGACTAATAAAATATAATGACACACTTTTTATACTTGCATTTAACTCTCGTTTTATATTCAATTTTAACCATTTTCTCATAAACTCTAAATTGAGAAAATTAGATTAATAATTTTAATAAATCTAAAATGGTATTTGATAATATGATTCAATGCTTAAAATTAAAATTTTTAACTCTACATATTATTAAAAATAATAAGTTAGATTTTTAATTTAAGATTTGTATTGAATATAATAGGTCTTTGAATATTTAATGATTTTATAATTTAAAAATTTTGAACACTTACGTTATTTAGTACTTAAAATTTATTCTTAAATTTTTCAATAATTATTTTTCAATTTTATAAGTATCACTTAAGACTATCCAAATATAAAGTAAATAGATTTTTCATTTTTTTCAACATAACATAAATGGAATTTTCATTTTTAACATAATATATTGATTTATATTTCAAAAGTGAATACTCAATCTGTTTTATTTTAGTTTGGACATTTTCCTTTCTAGAATGCCCTAAAAAGTACATCCCATTTATATTTTTCATTTTTTACCCTTTATAATGAAAGAACGGTGGAGCCAAAATGCAGAGGAAGGGAGATGGTGGGGTGAAATTTCAAACATTGTAAAATTTCATTTCACTCAATTTTGGTCCAAAATTCATTCAAGCAATCAATTAATTCGTGTATAAAACACATATGCATAGAAAGAAAAAAGGAATAGTAATTATATTACCTTTTGAAAGTTCCTTTTTTCTTTAACAAAAAACTTCATAAGTGTTAAGTTTCTAAATCATTCATACCTAACTCATCTTCAAGTTTCTTTGATTTCTTTGGTATTCTTGAATCATCTCATGGTTGTCTAATTTTGATTCAAGATTTCTCTTAAAAATCCTTTAGAAATTTAAGATTTCTCTTTGATTTATTTTGGACTAAACTCATTTTCAATTTCCAAGCAATTATTCTTTCATAAAGAACAAAGAAAACAATTGAAGATCAAAAGAAAAATTGAAGAAACACTTTCTTCATTTTTTCTTTTAACTCTCTCAAATCTTTCTCTAATGCTTCAAACATAAAAATAATGTTCACTTGTTTGCAACATAAAAACTTGAAGCTTTTATATGCTTTAGAAGACTTAACTCTTAAGTCTTTGCACCAAAAGACCATTACATGCTTTTAACTCTTCATTTGGTGGAGGGGCAAAGTTGACTTTGTTTTTTCAAATGATGAAATGACCATTTTATCATTTAGGGGTAAAATGGGTATTTCTATTAGCTAAACTATGTAATTATAATTTTAATTTTAGTAAAAAATTATCTAACCCCTAAACCTATTATATGAGCTTATAAATAGTGAATTTTCTCTAATCGCTAAATTGTCTCTTTTTTATATCACATATAGGTTTAGGCTATATCTCATGCATTTAGGATTTTTACTAAGCTTAAAATTATATTTTTGATTTAGTCCAAATCCATTTTCAATTTAATCTTTGTCATTTGCATTATATACAAATTAAGATTTAATTGAATCGAAACTTTCATAGATTTAACATTAGGACATGCTAGAGTTCTTATAAATTTAATTACATGTTTAATCATTTTACCAGTAATCAATTAATTAAATATTTTAATTAATTATTATGATAAATATTTTACACTTGAAAGGTAATCATTATTGGATGTGTGACTTTATAAGTTTATGTCTAATTAGTAATAAGAATAATAAAATATTTTTCTCTACTAATATGAAATCTCCATTTCACACTTAGTCTTATAAGTCATGAGTGATAGCTAGTATTCTATATCACAACTACCTAATTAGAAATGAATATTTATAGTTGAAAACTTTAAACATCACATGGACCATTAATCATAAATTATTAGGCACTAAAATCCCTTCATTAAAGATCTCAATCTCGGCTAGAGTAATGATTTATGTCAAACCCTAATATGCCTCGATTTTATGTCCTTATCTCGGTTCTAATTTTTTATGAGATTTGATTTCTATTAGAAATTCTTTTTAATGAATCTTACTGTTCTGACCAGAAATTTTAATTATCAAGAATAACTAGATAGTATAGAATTTTAACCTCGTTTACTCGAGATAATGAATTATATCTTAGCAATCACTTATCTCCATATATAACAAATTAGAACCATCACATGCCATATATCCATATATAAATAGTACATCTATGTAAATAGTAATAAATCTTAATCACCTATGTATGAGATATAGTATCTTTCAAGTCAAAAGATTATATGCACTATTGTAACTTAGATAATCAATAATTGATAAGTAGTAAAGCCCCATATTATTATTATCTAATATCACAGTTCGACTATTCATTTTATGAATATCCACATGTTTGTATCGACATCATATATCAAGCAGCATGAAATTTACTGCCTTTATAATCATCCGCATCACATACTGATTATAGAAAACAAACAGAGATGATAGTTTTCCGGAATTAATGATGTCCAGTCATTACTTTTATGATTATAAATATATTTAAAATATTTGTACAAAAACGATATGTCTTTCATATTCTCAATACTTAAAAATAGATTTTTTTACAAATACTTAAGGACCATATTCAATAATATGAAATTTTTTTCATAGTATGAATATATTTATTATGCCATTGAGAATTAATATTTACGATTACATAACTATTATGTGGCTTATAGGGTACATACTACTATCATATAACTATTTTGTATTGGGATATTAATTAAACTTTTTCCCATAAAGTTTCAAGAAAACAAATTTTAATTATATTTGGTAAATGAAAAAAAAATAACATACTATTTAATGCATTTTTAAATTTTATAAAAATAAATATCTCATATAAAATAAGGCGGAGGGAATAATACATTTTATTTTTAATTAATTATATAATATTTTCAAAGATTCACCTTAATACATACTTTGATTTTAATCAACTCTTTAATGCTTATATATTTATAAAATTTTACAAATTTTTTTTTGCACTTTACTTTCTGATATTTTAAATTAAACTATATTTTAATTCTTAAAATTTTAAAATCAATTATAATTTGGATCATAAATTAATAAATTTTAAACATTTACTTTCATCGAATTCACTTTAAAAAAGATGCTAAATATGTCTCATTCAATTGCTATCCAAAACGTTTTTCACGATTTCTTAATCTACAGAAAATTACTTTTTTTTTTTTTTTTTTTACTTTTTTTAAATATTAAAATATTAATTTTTAAATTTAAAAATTTAATTGAAATATCTCTTAGCCATAAAATTAGTCACTTTTTTTAAATATTAAAATATTAATTTTTAAATTTAAAAATTTAATTGAAATATCTCTTAGCCATAAAATTAGTCACGTGTAATAAAAGCGAAATTAGAATTTCAAAGTTGGAGGGACCAAAAAAAATGTTGTTTGATGACTATCAATGAAAATTTTAAGGACTAAATGGAATTTTTTGAACTTTAGGAGGTCACAAATTAATAAATAAATGTAAAAAACTATAAGGTTAGGTTTGGTAGAATAATTCTTTTCATAGATTTTAATTCTTTTTCATTTTTATATTTTTCTATAATTATTTTCAATTTGAATGTTCATTAATATTAAATTAATGACAGGAAAATCGAATTAAAAATTTATATAAAATCTATAATATATTTATATATCTTTTTTACAATAATATTTATTTATTATTACTTTTTATGACATAAAAATTAATTATATATACATATTTAATTTAACAAAAAAAATAATATCACGAATCAATTTTTATGTATCATATTAATCGGTTAAAAATATATCACTATGAACTATGCTGTAATAAAAAAATGAAGGTCAAACTAGTGCCATATAATAATAATAATAAACTAGAAACATAGCTGCTTGTTTTCAGCTTGAACAATTGGAAGAGAATAAAGAAAGATTACATGACATTTGCAGATTGATCTTCAAAGTTCAAACTTGAAGCTTATGTGCACAATTGCTTTCAAACAATTTGATATATATAACAATAGGCACTAAATTATATGTACAGTTGGTTGTAGCAAAGCAGGAAGAAGATATTACACAGGCTATGAATCTGTCTTCTAATGTCTAAATGGCACTTGCTGCAAAGGATAGGAAGAAACAATCTACTTCACAAGAAATATGCTTTCTCACATCAATTGACAATTCCTGCAAAGGATATAACTATCAATTCATGTTTCAGCCGTCAATGCTGAATTATCGCCATTAGAAGAGACTATATCTGCTGCCACGGTTACAGCATCGAACTCATTTGCTTCACCTTCACTCTGCAAGAGGAAAGTGATATGGAATAAGGTTAGCCACTAGGATTAAAATAGTACTATGTATCTTTCCCTACAGACAAAAAAAATGATAATAATAATTACATAAGCAGCCTGTTATGTTTAAGTTTTCAACCTTATAAAAAAATGATAATCCCAATTTTTCATTGCAACAATAAAAACTAATACAGTGTGAGCTTCCCATCAAGTACATGATGATGTGAAATGCATGATTACAAAAACGGAAAACCATCAGCTCAGTGTCAATTATCTGACGAAAAATCATTTGGTCTGTCTGCTTAACCTTGACCATTTGCCCACACATTTGACCCGTATATCAAATCAAATTTTTGTTGAGCCCCCATCTCAAATGAGCGCATGCACACACACACGCTGAAGAACCCATGCACCTAGATCTGTCTTCATGAGATACAGCTACACAAGACTGGTATAATATTCTGCATTTATTGTCTCGACTACAATCAAATTCTATTCTGCTTTCGAACTACAATTTTTTCCCCTCAAAAAGTCTTCTTTATTCATCTTAATCCAAGTTATCTATTTACAAAACTTAAATTTACTGCTTTTGTAATCAATGGAAAGTGTAAAAAAAGGGAAACCAAAAGTTAATCTGACATTATTAGCCTTATAATTGGGATAAACTATACCCACATGCCAGCGAGGAGCCATGGATTTTGGGAGTATGGGAGAAGAGGAACAATGGATGGTGACAAACATTTGTAGGATAGTCACTAGCATTCACTGTCACTAGAGTCCACAAATCACTTTGCTGCTACCAATTTAGTCTGGTTGAATTCTAGGATTGTTGGATTTTCAATTATTAGGGGACATCACTGCATGAATTAAATATTGACATTTATATTTAAAGAGAAATGCAAAAGACCATGAAGAAAGTGGAATGAAATGAAGAACAGGAAGAGAAGAGAGAGAGAGGAAGAGTTTCATAGAGAATCTGCTTAATAATGTGTCAAACAGGTGGGTTGCTTAGTAGGTAACTAGGTAGGAGACATCCAATTACATTATTAGGTCTAGAGTAAGGTGACATTTAAAATTAAAATTTTCAGCACTTCTTAATTAGAAATTCTTGGGTAACATATCACTTTAAAGTTTCAATTAAGCTAAAATTCACTTAAAATTTTAACCAAGTACAATAAGTAATTAGATTTTTAATATTATTATAATTCAGAAATTTTATTCCTTAAATTTTCAGCACTTAATTTCAATTTTACCAAAAACCACCAAGTGTGCTAGTTCGGTGATCAATTGCAAATGTGCACTCGTCTCACTTGAATCTTTCATCTAACTTCCAAACAACAATTAATAACAGCCAGGTATAAATGAAAATAAAACTTGAAAACTCGAATCTCTACTTGTTACAACAGCGTGTCTCTACTTCTAAACTTAAAGGGAACTTAATATACAAGGTATGCACCTGTCCAGTTGGCTTTGCAGGACCTCCTTGACTGACCGTGCTTGACACCTTGGAAAGGTCTCTTAAGACTCCCTGCAACACTCAATCCTTCTTAATGATATGACTAAAATAAGCTCCACCAGTTATTTTATCAGAACAGAAATCAATACCATCTACCAACCTTGTTAGCCCACTTGAGCCCACACGCATTGCAAAGAGTTCTTGGACCAGCTGGTCCACGACGCATCATTGGAGTGGACTTTGAACTAGTTCCACAATGAGTACATCTGCAAAAAGCACCATAACAAGTCTCAAAAGAAGAAAGGATACTCATCATTTCTATTGAACTGATAAAACATGTAACTTTGTCATATGACCTTCATCTTCAAGTATGATATCACAACAGTTGAAAAGGGCAGTATAAACTAGCACCTTTAGGAGACAGTAATAGATAGGGATCAGAAGGAAGAGCATGCTCACAAATTGAAGAAACAAATTGTCACTCACATAGTTTCCAGCATGCTCTCATCTTGTCCAGAACCCTGAGCTGCACTCCAGCCAGAAGAAGCCGAGCCTGCTTCATCAGAACTAGCCTTGGATGAAGTAAATTGTCCCTTCTTCCGCTGCATCCTGCCAATAGGCCCAAAGGAAACATTAAAAGAAAGCTATAATAACAAGCAGTTGGGAAAAGCACACTAAACTAGTAGGTAAAGAACAAGAAATTAAGGGGAAAAAGTGGGAGCTTTGATTGGTATCCCCAACCTAATGTTCTGTATGCTTGAGAACTGATACATCATTCCAGACATCCTAGTTATGAACCATTTTTTTCCCAAAAAAAAAAAATAATAATAATAATAATAAAAATCTCAATTTTAAAATGGACTCTTGATACATGGCTAAAATGAACCGACTCGAGTTATATTTGTATTATGTCCAGAAACTTTAGAATAGAAATCATGGCGGAGAAGCATTCTTTAGTCCTAAACTCACACCATTTGCTATTTCTATATTAAAAGGCTATGACAATTTGTGCTTATAATAACTATTATAAGGAAAAAAAAAAATCGATGACGACAAAGGTCGGTAATTCTACTATAGCTGTAAAGGGAATTCGATAGGAACCATCTGAGTAATATTGCAGGCTAGGAGAGGCGTATTCTTTATGCAAGTAAGAAAAAAGTTGACAGTTGGCTCTATCACTATTTTTTTCCCAGCAGTTTTATGGAGGAAAAGTGATAAGATAGCTTTGAGAAGGACAGTGATCATTCAACCAAGCCTTCCAAAATTGTTTCTGCCATTATCAAATGACACTTCCCACAAGCATAGACCTCAAATTGTAAAAAACTTCCAAAAAGGATGATAAAAGCACTAAAATTCTAATCACCTATCACAGCAAATTATGAATTTTCTATTCTAAGTTTTGTCTTAGACTAAAAAAAAAAAAAAAAAAAAAGCGGAAAAGATAATGACAACAAAAAGTTGAAGCCTGATATACTTATATTCTAAATAGAGGACAGTAACAAAAAAAAAGTTACTTGAAGCGTGATATATGTGTTGAACCGTGCCTTTTCAACTTTCACCAATCACAAATTATGGTCAAAATAAACAAGCCTCTCATCCATACAGAAGGGCAGGTAACCTTAAAAGCATTTTTAGAATACCTAAGCGCAACTTCTTTCCGGACACTGTAACGGATTTTTTTATCAAAACAACGTTCCTTTCTCTTCTCTCTGAACCGACGTAAAGAAGCTGCTCTTTGAGGTTGAATTGACCTTTCAGATAAGTCATTTGGACCCTAGGAAACATATAGCAAGCATACATGAGAAAAAAGTAACACCACCTAAAAAAATTGTGATTGCAAAAGAACTTAAATAAATAGAACAATCACATACCCTAGGGTTAAGAGGGACCGACCCTGCTGAAGGAATGCCCGAAGGGATTTCATATCCTCCTAAAAGTAATAGTACTGCCTGCACCTGGTAAAACCAAAGAGCACAAATCAAATTTACTTATGCAGTTCATTCAGAATGACAAACCTGAACAAAATCAAAAGAATTCAGTTTTGGGAAAGATTAACAAAAACAAATGATGCTTCAATTCTGCAACAAAACTGAAACGCAACATAGCACATTAAACAGTAAAACAAACTCAACATCTTCATAAACCTAAAAGTTATGACATGGCTTACTCTGATTTACAGAAAACATTAACAGGAATAACTCAAATAATTCGTAAGTAGCCGACATTTGGATGACCCTTTCAAATCACACAAACATGAACATGATTTTTTTCAGCCAATTAACATTGAACAAAAGAAATGCTATACTTCACACAAAAAAAAAAAATAATCACAACCCAGACAAACACCCTTTTCAGCTGAAACAGTAGCAAGATAAGTCAAATGGGCAAGTAGTCAAATCGAAACAAAATGATGAAAAACCAAACCGGCTGGTAATTATGTATGAAGCCAAGTAAACATGAATAGTTTGAAGCTTATTCAAAATCCATATGGTTAAATATCATGAAGTACTTGAATTTTTGGCACAAAGCATCACTGAAATATGACAAAGTGCAGAGCATAGCCTACTTCAGATCTTGAACCAACCCTGGGAGGGAAAATTAGAACTTATCAGAAAAATAATTGAAATCAAACCACAGCATGATAAAAGAAATCACAAAGAAGAACGAAAAGTCAAACCCTTTTGATTTCAGGTAAACAAAAACGTGTACAGATCAAAATGCCAACCAAAATCCCATATCTTGAAACATTCATCACCAAACCACCAAAAATAATACAATCGGACCAACACATTTTGGTAAGGCAACTGAACCCAAAACCTAAATTCAAAAGCTTAACTTTTTTCAATAAGCAAGTATGAGTACATAGAAAGCATAACTACGCACGACAAAACTAAACCAAATCCCTATCACTTACAAGAAAACAAACAGGACCAAAACGAAGAGCTTTGAACTAAATCTAGCATACCAGGCATCCATATAAAACATCATAAAATTTTAACCAAAGCAACCAAATCTCAGAAGCAAAAGCATCATCCAAATGAACCAGCATAAAACCACAAGAATACAGCATAATTCACAAAATCAACCGAAACCCTGAAGCAAAATCCAGCACTTCTTCAGCTAAAACCCAGTAGCACAACAAAGCAAAATTCAACCAGCAACACATTACTTGCCTTATCTGGGGAAACAGCATCAAACACATAAACCTCACCCTGGAAAGACAGAGTGAGCTGGTCAACACCACCACCATTTCCAACCACAGATAGATAATCAGGTCCACCACTTAGGCGAATAGCAGATGAAGGAACATCATCTACACCACCTCCACTTCCAGTACCATTTTGATAGTGAATATTAGGGTTGTCTATGGACTCCTCCCCACCTCCAGCTATATCTTCATCTTCTTCTTCCAATCGGGTCTGTATCTCCATTGGTTCTGCAGTGTACATTGGTGCTTGTGTATTTGAATTTGGCATTTTTCATTAGTATATTGATATAAAATAACAAAATCCCAATAAAGAACTTCTAAAAATTGCCCAAAAAACCCCAAAAACAAAGAAATTTAAGATCGTATAACAAAACAAACAAAGAACAAATCTTTCAAATGCCTCAGTATTCAAAAAGCGCAACTTTTTTAACTAAAACAAAACCCAGAAAACAAGAGCAACGAAAACAAAAAAGGCTACAAAATTTAACCCAAAATTTGATTAAAAAAATAAAGATAATGATTCACTATTAAATCAATAATATTTGCTAAAAAAAAGAAGATAAATCTACAGAAATTATATTTTCTAATGTAAAGAAATTATATTTTCTTGTGTTTTTCAGTGTCAAATGTAAAGAAATCAATGAAGAGAGAGAGAGAGAGAGAGAGAGGAAGAGAGACCTAAATTTGGAAACAGAAAAAGGGTTTCTATGTTGGGTCAAAAGAGGAAAAATTGGAAAGAAGCGGCGGTGAAAAGGGAGGACGATGAGGTTCAAAGATTAACCGTGGAAATGCATATTATTTACGGTTTGTGCCACTGGCGGTCACTAGGACAAGGAACAAGACAAAAGGCGCGTAATTTCTGGGACAAAGTGGATGGAAGTGATAAAGTTTCCGGGGAAAATTGAGTGGTTCATGGAGGTTGCACTGGATTGAATACATGGCAGAAGATCATTGGACCAAATTAAAAAATAAAAAAATCTTTCATTTCCCAGTAGATTATCCATTATTCCTTTTAGATACATCAAAATACTTATTTACTATAAAAATATTTAAAAAATATATATTTTTAAAAATAATAATAAATAAATATACGTAAAAATATAAATAAAAAAATATAATAAAATTTATAAATTAATAAATAATTAATATTTTTTTAAAATTGTGAAAAAAATTGACTTTTTTTAGAACTAGTATTAATAATTATTTTCTTTTTCTTTGAGAATAATTTTTTTCTTTTTAATTAAAATTTTTTGTGTTGGCACTGTCAAATAGGTATGATGTTCAACGGGTCATAATCAACGTTGTCAATGTCATGTCTAATTTTACAATTAGCATCAGATATATTATGACATTCAATTTTCTTTAAAAAATTATTATTATATTTATTTTGAAATAATAATTAAAAAAAATTAATAATTTAATATAATTTTATAATCATATATCATCTGATATCAACTAATAATAATAATATATTGGCTAATTAGAGTCAAACAAACAAATATTATACATTTATCAAAAATTTGAATTTATTTTTAAAGTTAAACTATGAGATTAAATTAATATGGCATTAGTTAAAATATACTATCCACATAATTTATAATCAATTTAATATAATATAATTCTTAGAATTTTAAAAATTTATGTAACATTATATCATAATTTCTTTTATGAAAAAAGTTTCACAATAAAAGGAAAGAATTATTATAGTTGATAGGTTTAAAATAGTTTATTTAGTTTGATAAAAAAAAATTCTTTTTTTTTTTTTTCATTTTTATATCAATTTATAAATAAAATATTTAATTTAATATGGTAATATTTAATAACATTATATTTAAAATTAAGTTTATATTATGAGCTGGATGAATATGGAAAGTGTCATGTATAAAAGGAGAAGACAAGCCTGCAAATTGCAAAAGGGGAATAAGAAATTATTGGGAGAAGAGGTGTTTCAAAGGAAAGAAACAATGAATGTAGAAGAAGAGGTTGAGAGACTCAAAGAAGAGATCCAAAGACTTGGCAAGAGCCAACCTGATGGTTCCTATAAGGTTAATTTCTTTCTCTCTTTCTTTTCTGTTCTTTTTTACTGCAGATTTGTATGATATAGATATTAGTTGAATTTCATGGAATCTGATAATATGATCATCTGGGTATTAGATTTACTGGGAAATCTATCAATGGTGGATCTGTCGTACTTTTTTTAATTTTGGGTTTTTTTACAGAAATGGGATCTAGATTGCTTTTTCTTCTTTTTGTCCCTGTTCTTGTGTAAAAGTTGCAGGGTTTCAAATTTGATTTGGAGAAGAACAGAGTTTTAACGTCAGAACTATTGAAATAGCAATATGTAATAGACGTATTGCTATTGTCATTTCCCATTTTTTCTAAATGGGTATTTTCCCATCTATCAATTTTCTGCCTCTAATTAGGGTAATGTTGATTGATTCAAATGGCTTACTAGATTAGGAATCTGACTAGGGTAGATGGGAATTGGTTGTTGAAACTTGAATGAAAAATGGCAGACTGCAAAAACCCAAAATACTTAATTCTTCTGCAGTGTTCTGGCCTTGTCTATTCCACTTGTTTAGGTTCCTATCATCTTGTCATCTTAATTTTGGTCCCGCCCACTTCCTTTTAAACTGCCTTCTCAGCATCATACCTTATAAAAAATCAATTAGCCATTGTAGGAATCGAGAAGCAATTTGTTGCTACAAATCTACTAACCAAAGCTCGCTGATCTCCTGGGCACAATCCAGGATGCAATTGAAAAAGATTTAAAAAATTTTGTTTTTCTGATAGATCGAAATTCTTAAAAACGATAAGGATTTGTCAAGATTTGAATCCCAAGTAGATTACTCGATGTGTACGTAACTTGCAAACCATCCCACTATGATTCTTTAGCGGTTCGACCCAATAATAATGGAGCCTCAATGATTGGTTGGTTATCCATTCATTCATTGTCCCTTCGACCAATAATGGAGCCTTTATGTTTAGTTTTACTGTATCTTTTCTTGGATATATGGGCATGGTAACTAAGAAATCTATGGCAAGATGTTTCGTAGAGTAGATATAGCCATGTTCATAAAGTCTGACAATCCCCTATTTAAGTGTTTAATGCTGATAATTATTATTGTAATAATAGAACTAAAAGTAGTAGTAGGAACAAAATAAAAATACTAAAAGTAGTGGTAGGAACAAAATAAAAATAACTCCCATTCATGAAGTTTTATGCCAATCTGAGTGCAAAAGATTGTTAAATATCTTTCCTATATTGCATATCGCATTATCTTTAATTTCTCTATATTATTAAGGTATGTTAATATATAAAATTATTCTAAAAGTTGATTAATACTACAATAATGTCATTAAAACTTGCCACATATCTTAATTTGTACGAAAAAAATAAAATAGAATGCAATATAAAGAAAGCATTTAAATCTCCTCTCTAAATGCAAAATTTAGAAGTGTTAAACTCCTATACCCCCATTCCTCTCCCAAAAGAGGGGGAGAAAAGAACAGAAATTTTTCATCAATGGTGATCTTATAATTATATATTTATATGATTTGTTACTTCTCTGACTTAAAAGAAAGGTTAATTACTTTGGAGCTGTTGAAAATATTTTTTCCAAAAATTTTAATACAAGTTCAACCCCTTGCTTCATATCCTAATTCCTCTTGATTTGGCCATATGAACATTTGAAAAAAAAAAATCAATTACTGGTATCATTGCAATAATTTATGTTTCCCATTCTCTTGAGGGTAAAAAAAATATATCAACGAAAGGGACCAAATACAAATAAATCATTTACAAGATGAATCAACAAAATCTCATCATTAATTGTATCGAAGAAAAACTGTTTATTACATCAAATACTTTTTAGTTCTTACCCCAATATTATACTTACCTTCATACTAGCACTTAATGTTGAACCAATCTAAAAGCTGCCCCCTTCTTATTTGCATCTAGCATCATCTTGTGCAAACGATTAAGAATGTAGAAGAAATGTCTATGTCCCAGCCTTGGATGTCCTTTACAACTGATACCATACCATATCAAACCGTCTGTATGACAATTGTAAATAGGGACTCTTCAAAGCTTCTCTATCTTTTGATAGCACAAAGAAGCTATGAAAGTGAACTTTTAGAGGAGAGAGACCACTCTAGTGGTGACGCTAAACCAATGTCACCACACCATTGCTTATGCATTAGAACACATGAAGTAGTGCTGACCACATATTGGTCCAATTCAGAGATTTGAAAATCTCAAGAATTAGATTGAATTTAAGAGATTTGGGTTTGAGCATAATAATAACCATAACCGAAATAAAAAATCTTCGTATTGTATTGTCCAAAAATACAATTTAAGGATTAGATATTTCAATACGATACAATTCAATCTAATATAATATGGAGATTCAAAAAATTTTCACCATATTCTAATTTATCAATCCAATACTAAAATTAAACATAAGAAGTGACTAATTAATTAAAAAATTACATTTAAATAACTTCAAAAATAATTTTAGTATAACATAATCTGATGTCAAAACAAACCTAATCTAAAAACATGAAAAAAAAAAAAAATCCATCAACAACAAAAGTGACCCACCATGGTAAAGAAGTAGTCAAGGACCAAAACAAAGCAACAGTAGCAGCAACAAAGGAATACCAAAACTACTTTAAAACTAATACATAATTTCTTATTATCACTTTCTAGCTTTTTATATAGCTTATCACAAACATTTTCTTATTAATAATGTGTCATAAAGATATTAATTAATAAAAAAACATTTTTGAACATTAGAAAATTGGATTATTATATAATACTAACAAAATTTTAATAACTTTATTAGTATCACATGAATATAATTACAATAAAAAATAACATACTAATACATCACACTTTCTTATAATCATTCCTTGATTAATCATAATATATATTAAAAGTTTTTTTTTTTTTCTAAAACATATATGTAGTGAATTTAAAATATTTAATTGTAATATGTGATTATATATTAGTATTATTAAAATTTAATCCATCTTGTATTATTAATTTTTCATTAATACAAATTTAATGAACATAATATTTAAATAAATTGTGTAAATGTCGATATTTATATTCAATTGAAGTATATATATTTATATTATAAATTTATGTATTCATTTAAATTTTCTTTTGATATAATCTTGATATAATTTAATAATTGATATAATAATATCATGCATAATTTTACAATTTTTGTGTTTTATATATATATATACACATATATATATATATAAAACACAAAAATTGTAAAATTATGCATGATATTATTATATCATGCATAATTTTATATATATATATATATATATATATATATATATCATTCAATTAGTATTACTTATATAATTAAAAAATGAAAAAAAAACTTCAATTATTTCGGTCTAATTCAATTCAATATGATTCAGAACCACACTAAAACGTCTCACAGTTAAAAAATTAATAGTGAACCACACTAAAACATCTCACAATTAAAAAACTAATAGTCCAATTCAATTCTAAATATTTTCAATCCGATTATTCGATTTAATTTGAAACTTCTAATATTCGTAATGTCATTTATTATTCCTATACACCCCAATAATAATTCTGGTGTCATTTTTAATCGACTTTTGTGTTTTGATTTACAGGTGACATTTGGTGTATTATTTAATGATGATAGATGTGCAAACATATTTGAAGCACTAGTTGGAACACTAAGAGCAGCAAAGAAGCGTAAGATTGTTGCATATGATGGTGAGCTGCTGCTACAAGGAGTGCATGACAATGTGGAAATCACTCTGAAGCCAACATCTCAGCCAGCATCTAGTGCAGCAGTTGCTTTGCCTGTGAAGAATTAATGGAATGTGATGCATGTGTTTTTGGATTTTGGCCCAAGCAGAACTTGTTCTGCCATCAAATGCAGTTAATATATAATTAATGTTGTGTGATATGAAAGTTTCCTACATTTGTATTTTGGTTTACCAAAGATTCTGTATGTGAATTCAGAGGTATTTAGGTCTTCTGCAACAATATCTTTGGTTTCTCTTTTAACTTTTTAGGTTTTCGTATTCTATTAAATTTTCAGCATTTCGGCAAGGACCAACATCGAATGCAATTTTAGATGGTATATTTAGCCACTTGCCACAAGATCGTTGAACTGTCCAGCTTCATTCATTAACTATCACATTTCAATAGTTACCCAAGAAAAATTAGAGCAACTCCATTCAATCATTAGGGCTATGTTTACTTCATAGAATAGCCAGCTATTCCATGTAATAGTTATTCTTTACTTTAATTCAAATTTTAGACAAAAAAATATTAATTTTATAAAATAGTAATTTCACAATTTTATGAAATACATATTTCACAAAAAAGTAAGGAATTGATATTTTTTGGATTATAAAATAAAACATTTTCATTTTTACCCTTAAAAACATGTTAGTAAGTTCAAACTCACCACTATTGCCTTTTTTTTTTTTTTTAATTTTCTGATTTTTATTTTTATTTTTTAAATTTAAGTCAAGTAAAAATTTTATTTCTTATATATTTAAATTATTTCTTGACTAAAATTTGATAAAATTATATTTAATTTTAATATTAATAATAAAATTAATTTATAAAAATATTATGATCATTTATATGAATGAAATAGTTATTCTATACATTGAACCAAATTATAGAATTAAAATAATTATTTTATTTCTACCCTATTCTATTCCTCAAGAATTATTATTTTATTCTTTGTATAATCTATTATGCGAACTAAACATAGCGTAAATTCTATCCTCATTCTGCTTAGTTTAGTAACCTCACATTATAAGGACAGGAATTGAAGTAATTGGTTTAAAATATATTTGTGCTCATCACCCATAACCTCAGCCCACCCCCAACCCACCAGGACTAAATTCATCTCTCCATTCTTTTTGTACTACATCATGTCGATAAATTCATCTCTCCATTGTGTTACTTCGTCTCTCATTTTTATTAAAATTTTCTTGGAAAATGAAAACAAAATATTTGAAGAAAATTTCTGAGGTTTTTTAAGGAGGAAAAAAGGGAGAAAATAATAGATAGGTTGAAGAGATGGCAGCATACATCAGGTGAGTAAATTGAACTCCAATAAAATTCACCTAATTTAAAAAATAGTTCGTCCATTCAAACACTCGATTATACAAAAATATCCAGATATTGAAACAGAAAAGTTGAAACAGTTAAAATCCCAACAGTGCAATTATCCCAAAAGATGTTGTCATTACTAAGTTTCAGAAGCTCCTTTTTTTAATGGTAGGGTGACTTTTAGCCCTAAAGATGACTTCATTTTTTCCTCATTGTTTTTAGCAAAAAATGAGTTTTCCATACTTCTCACCTATTGATGGTCAGCGACAAAGTAATGTCTAAAAAAACAAAAACAAAGTTTCCTTAGAATCTACCTTTGCTTGTTATTTTTTGTGGCTTTCTTGAGAGTCTTTGAATGTTAATATAGTTTGCAACTTCAATTAGAGCAAGAAGTGAAAGAGAAGCGGTTACAAATATGTTGGTAACAAGCATATTTCTACATATATGTAAAAGCAAAAATAATTGCAATAAAGAACTAAATAGCTGAACTATAATTTAAGGAAAAAAAAAAAAAACTCACTTGAATCCAACAAGTTGTATCCAGCCAATTCTGCTCATTTTTGGAGTTTCTTCTCCGTCATTGACAAGATAAAGATGGCATTGGAGCTGAGTAAAGACATCTTAATAGAAGTCGAATCCTCTGTATTTTTTTTGTCAGCCCTATATATCTAATCAACACCATAAGATGCTTAGCTTAAAAAGATTAGAGAGTGTGGCCATCCAATAACCTAGATTATTTCTCTCTAATTCTTGTACCCAGTTCTTTGGATGCTTGAAGGCTTTCACCACAGCAGACATATTTGATCATTATAAAATCTTTAATATATAACATGATGCCATATATTTGCTGCACTAGCTAGGAAATTCTTAATCACTAAGTGAAAAATTCACTCACATGCATATAAGCATATCTATTACCGGCATGAAACCGAAGCTGGGAAAAGCAGGAAACAAGTCCCTGAAAGACTCTGGTGAAGTGATTTTACTTTCACTGAAAGATGTTCAATTATATGGAAACTCTGATAGTAAATTATGTTTCCGCAAAATCTCTAGTCCTGAAGATTTCTTCATGTGCCCCAACATTATCGAGTTCGATCCTATTTCAAACATTGCAATTAGCCAATTATTTTATAATTATTATAATTTTTAGTTCAAATTTTTCTTTAGGGAACATTTATGTTGCAATTTAAGGTGCTACTGGTTAGAATGCTTGTGGGCAAATTGCAAGGCATTCATTATTTTCAGGAAGGGCATGATGTATATTTGCTGCACTAGCTAGGAAATTCTTGATCACTGAGTGAAAAATTCACTCGCTTGCATATAAGCATATCTATTACCGGCATGGTAGCTGGGAAAAGCAGGAAACAAGTCCCTGAGAGACTCTGGTGAAGTGATTTTACTTTCAGTCAAAGATGTTCAATTATATGGAAACTCTGATAGTAAATTATGTTTCTGCAAAATCTCTAGTCCTGAAGATTTCTTCGTGTGCACCAACATTATCGAGTTTGATCCTATTTCAAACATTGCAATTATTTTATAATTATTATAATTTTTAGTTCAAGTTTTTCTTTAGGGAACATTTATGTTGCAATTTAAGGTGCTACTGGTTAGAATGCTTGTGGGCAAATTGCAAGGCATTCATTATTTTCAGGAAGGGCATGATGCTATATATTTGCTGCACTAGCTAGGAAATTCTTAATCACTGAGTGAAAAATTCACTTGCATGCATATAAGCATATCTAATACCGGCATGAAACTGAGGCTGGGAAAAGCAGGAAACAAGTCCCTGGGAGACTCTGGTGAAGTGATTTTACTTTCACTGAAAGATGTTCAATTATATGGAAACTCTGATAGTAAATTATGTTTCTGCAAAATCTCTAGTCCTGAAGATTTCTTTGTGTGCACCAACATTATCGAGTTTGATCCTATTTCAAACATTGCAATTATTTTATAATTATTATAGTTTTTAGTTCAAGTTTTTCTTTAGGGAACATTTATGTTGCAATTTAAGGTGCTACTGGTTAGAATAATTGTGGGCAAATTGCAAGGCATTCATTATTTTCAGGAAGGGCATGGGTCCCAAACCATCACCTACCAGCATCAGCAGCAACAATGAATCTGATAGTAGAGAATTTAAGTAATGTTGGTTGTCTTCGGCCACATCATTCTGCCATTCATTGTGTTTTATGATAATATTGTTGAGTGATCAAGTATCATGTGAAAAATACTTGCATCTTTACCATTTTACTAGACCTTGAATTGACCATGGCGGAAAACTTTGGAATGTGTGTAACCAGAGTCAGAGCATTAGAGGCTAAAATGTAGAAGAATTTTGGGATAAGCACATTCAGCACCTTGAACTTTTTGGAGGGAAACAAACTTTAAAAGGTATAATCTTATAACACTATGGTTTGCATAATTAAACTAAGGTTTCTTAATAACCCAACACTTTAGCCTTTATTTATAAAATTATGAATTTTCCACCAATATTGATGCAGGAGAAAGGTTTAGGGCAATTAGATCTCAACAATTAGGGCTAAGATTAGATAGTGATTGTGGTTGGAACAAGATATTTAACTCATATAATCCTTTGATCCTTATAATTTTAAAATATAATGTATTTTCTGGTCCTTGTTTTGTTATATTACAAAACACTTTAATCACACAAAACTGAAGTTCGTTTGGAGACTGTTAATTGTAGAAAATCTCAAGGGGGGAAATATAGTAATTTATCCTGATTCATTCAATATAAATCATTGCAACTGAAAACCTTACAAAGTTTTATTTTAAAATTTTTTCTTAGTTTTTTATATATAATATGAAAAAAAAAAAAAAAAGGAATCTAGAGGGAGAAAAAAATATATATATTCAATTTTTACAACCAACAATAATTGAATATGAATTACAATTAAAAAGATTTAACCTTATATCTAAAACCTCTCTAAAATTTCCCACACAATAGTGAATTATTTCATATAAATTAAAAAAAAAAAAATTCTAACAAAAAATGGATTGAGAAAAACATTCAAAAAGAAAATTCGATGAGAATGGATACTGAAATTCAAATTAAAGATTAAAACTAGTATTGTAACATTTAAAATATAGAAGTCAATTTGTAATGACCTCAAAGTTCAGAGCATAGAGTGGAATTATCTATTAAGTTACAAGGTTCAGTAAAAGTTCATAGCATTGCTATAAATAAACATAAAGATTAAAGTAGAGATTTATATAAATAAACTCAAAGATTAAAGTAGAGACTTCAAGACTAAGAGGAAGTCAAGTCGTTTTTCCTGTGAAATCTCACAGGGGATTTTGTAAATAACCTCTTAAGAAATTATATCAAGCACTGTGTTTTTGCTTTTATTTGGACAAATTTCAGCCAATGTAAAATGGGAAGCCTGAACATTATGTACATGATAAATGGTATCCAGATATTTACAAACGTAAAAATTTTGATCCCATTGCTTTGGTTCTCTATTATTTCCAGTTGTGGGTATATCATCTCACTGAAACAATTGGAAATGTAGTTGTTATATTGGATCAATCATTCAATTGATTATTGCAAACTGTATAGGACTCAGAACACTTCCACTATTGATGATAGATAGAATGTGGTGACATTATTGCCCTTCTGTTCCACAATGCAATAGAGATTTAGTATTTGTTTGTTTGTGTTCTCAAATCAGTCAAAAGCTTCACTTTCCATTTCATGTGTGATTCATTTGAATTCAAACGTTTGCTCAATGAAATGTTCAGAAAGATTATGAAACAAAGCAAGTTCTTTAAAAATGCAGTTTTTCACGGAAATGGTATATTGGCCAGAACCAAGGGTAGGATACAGCAAATGGCAATGGAAAATGCCATCAAGTACCAGAAACACAGATGTTCAACCACTACGAAGCATATTGATGAATAATTAGGGCCAAATGGCCAATGTTGGATAGGACAGGGTTGGCATAAATATAGGCACAAAATTAGCGTACAGAATTCGGTAAAAAGTAAAAAACCAACTAAACAGTCTACTAACTGGAATTGTCTTCTTCTTTTTGAAACTAACAAGTCATAGGCGAACATTTTTTTTTTATCATGATTGTCCAGTGAGGATAAATGCTTGAAGGAGACTTTGAGCTGCTTGGGTTTCATCAGGTGTCCCAGATATAACAATAATCCTGTCACTTGATCCTAGACGAGGTTCGTGCACTATAACCTTGGCACCTGAGATCTGATTAAGGAACACCATATGATGAGCTGACGTTGACTTTAAAATACATCTATATTGTGTAAAATGGCTTAAGGTGTTAAAACAGTTTTTTATCAAATTAACTTTAATTATTATTGAAAAGAAGAATCAGGAACAAATTAAATATAAAAAAATATAATCCTTCAGATCAGGAGGACATATTTCTAATGCCCAAATTCTATCATCAAGAGGTTAATTAGTTGCTGAACATTAACTTTAATTCTCATGTTACAAGTATAATCCAAACCAGGAAGATAAAAATTCCAAAGTTCTGGTTCCATTTTGGTTGTTCTGTGAAAATTTACAATTATAATTGCAAGAAATTTTCATTTGTACTTTTTTTATATATTTTGACATATATATGAAGATACATATTGTGATTAATGGTTCTCTGAGCTTGTTTTGAAGGAGTATCAATTGGTGTCTAGACATGAGGTTTGTTTTGTACAATGATTGTAGAAAAATGCAGCTTTCTTAGACTTGTGGTTGACTGTGAAGTTGATTTGTTCTAGTGGTTTTGAATTTAGAAACACATTCAAATTCTTGTGTGGTTTCTCTTTTTGCTTCAAGATTTGATTACAGATAATAGAAAAATGAGTTTAATTTACTTAATGGTAAATATAGTTCAAGTTCTCATCTTTTCATTGAACACAATGTTCAAATTTTACTTGTACTTTATATATTATCAATATTTTTTAGCGTGAAATGATTTGTCATTATGTTATTAGGCTGATCATGTCTTTATTTCTGATTTAGGTTATTATAGTATAACTATCCAAGCTATCAACTAATTCTTGAAGATTTTTATTTTTTCATAATTCATATAGTACAGATCATACTGCAGAATTTCTTAAAGTCAGAAGTAACTGTCTGTGTAACATAAGAAGCAAATATGTGTGTGCGTGTGACCTACAACCAATAGCAAGATAAAAAGCTTAGCGCTTAAAAGACGGGAATAAAAAAGTAAAAATATATTCTGATAAAGCAAGCACATGCTTGATCCCAGAAAAGCAAGCTTGCTAGACAAAATAAAAAAAAAAAAATTCCTTTTTCCCGAGTAAATGAGGAACATAAGAGAACAAAATTTTTCAGTATTTCAAGACTCAAGCCTCACCTGATCAACATCCTTTTATCTCCTTCAAAAGAATAAACACCATAACTTATACAAACTATCCATAATTATTTTGAGAGATTATTAATGTCAGATTAAGCAAAATTAAGTAAACGAAAAAATGACAGATGTTAAATTATAGAATTATCAGTAGCTATGGGCTGTCAAGTAAACGCATAAATTCCTATTCTTGATCAACAAAATAAAAATAAAGGAAAAACTAAAAGACAAATTCAGAAAGCAACTAGGTACCTGTCTCAAACGAGAGAGATTGCTACCATTCTCCCCATATACAGAGCCAACAACATTTTCAGGAACTACAATCTCCACAGTTGTATTTGTCACAATAGCAGACTTGCTTCCACTACACAGCAAGACAAGAGTCAGTCATCACCTCATAAATTTCAAGCGACCAGCAATTTCAGATGACACTAGGATCGAACAACAAAACATTGTCAAAATGCTAGAACTGATTTTGCAGCTTCCTTTAGCAATAAAATTTGAGTAGCAATCTTATTTTTTAGGACAAAGAATCTCCCTCTTTTTTTTTTTTTTTTTGGACACTTTCTTCAATGCTTCTTGTGTATCATACACCAATAGCAAAAATTATTACTCCCCTTTTACCGAATTCATCAAATATAAATCAGTATGATCTTAATAGTAATCTATTTAAAAAAAAATGTGCAATCAAGTTGAGTTACAATTTCCATAAAAATGACAATCGACAATGTTTTGGATTGATTAACATTCTTATGTTCGTTTACCCCATCTGTGCTAAATTTTTAATTTAAATTTCTAGTAGATTATACAAAATGAGAACTATATAGCAGCTGCATATAAAAACTGAAAAGACAGAATCTTATAAGTATGCAGAAGCATAATTTGAAAATTGATATAATTGTTCCTCTGTGTTTTTTTTTTTTTTTTTTTTTAAAATACCATTGACTCGTGAGAAATACAAAGAACTGCTAACAATTGACAAAGAAATGGCATAGATTTTGACATAGAGAGTGAAACTGTGAGAGAGAGAGCATAAATGACAATTATTTAGGAAGAGATGACGTGAGAGAGCTCATCATGCTGAATAAAGAAGGAAGCATATTTTGGTGTCTCTCTCTGGTTAGAAAGTAGAGGTTATTAACTTTAGGCCAATCACTGCCAGAAGATCATGGACCATCAAAAGATGCATTAGATTTTTCTTGTGCCTAACAACCATAGGTTCTAATTGCAGCACTCAACATCATCCAAGAGCTAATATGCTCCACATTATTGTGTTAATTATTCCTTCACACAATAGATCCTATTAATTTAAATTAGTGGATAATAAATGATATATCAAGAAAGTTTGGTCGGATAGGGCTAGGTCTGATTGGGGTTTTACCCGGGTTTAGTTAGCTATTTAATTCATAAACACTATGTCAAGCGGGTCTAGAGTTAGCTTTAGCGTCAATCTTGGTTGAATGGATATCAAAATCTGTTCAGCTAATAAATGAGTCATAAATGACATATGAAGCAAGGATAATCCAGCCAATATAGAACCCCAGCCATAACCCCATTTGCCACTAATCAAACACCAATGTAACTATGTTAATAATCAATTATAATACTATGGATGTCATACCATCTGGTCATAATTTTAGCAAATTAATCAACTATGACAAATATCCCACGGATACAATGGCCCATTCTCGTATGTTTTAACTACAATGTATCACTGACCTGCCAAGTTCTAGGCCAACTTTAAAAGAAGCCAATCCTCTGTTGACATCCGTGATGCCCCTTGGGTTTACCCCAGCTATTGTCTGCAATCAATCCCGCGAAGTAGGTTAGACATTAGAAACTCAATAATGATTTTTCTTCCTTTTTTTTTTTTTTTTTTTTTTTTTGTGGGTTGGGGAACATAGGGAGAGAGGGATTTTACCTGTGATGCCCATAACCTCGGTGAAGGAGGACGATTTAAACTATGGGAAAGTCCAAGATGATCCATACTCTGTGTAAGATTAGTGTTTCTACCTAGACTGTGAGGAACACCAATCGATGACTGCAAATTAAGAGGAGCTGGACCCCTCAATGGCTCCTTCAATGCATCCCTGAATGGATCCCTCATTGAATCCCCCAAAGTATCTCGCAATGGATCCCTCAATCCATCCCTCAATGGATCCCTCACTGCATTCTTCAATGGATCCCTTACTGTATCCCTAAATGGCTCTCTGAATCTTCCATAGGGAGTAGTCTCAGTTATTACAGCAGTTACAGCAGTGCTCCTTGTTCCAGTAGTACTCATTGCACCAGAAAATAGGTTATCTCGGAGTCTGCCAGTTACATGGTATATCGCATCCTTTACATTCACCAACTCTCCTGAAATCTGTTAGACAAACAAGTCAAGAAACAAATAGAGACAAGGAAACAATCTGAATGAAACAATGTTGAATGAACTATCATATAAGTAATGAAATGTGACAGTTCACAAAATAAAGAAATATCAGACTTCTGAAATATACTAAAGGAACCCAATATCAACCAATATACACGAGATCACATGAATTCAACACCTAGGACATTTTGAGGTTCAGCTGTCAGTTTTTTTTTTTTTTTTTTTTGGCTCTAAAACTGGTATGATATTAGAGAAACAATGTCCTACAAATTCCAGTGGGAAAATTTGGTATCCAGGAAAATAGTTTAAGTTCATCTATGTCCAATATAATGGGGTTCACTTCCCACAGATGGAAAGAAGGGAGAAGAAAACTCAGTTATGATAATGTGTAGGGGTGTCCATAAACCGCACAACCCGCCTAGCCCGAACCAATCCACAATCAAACCATGGTTTGATAAGTGTCATGAATTGGGTCAGTTGATTTTTTTTCAAACTGCATTTTGTGAATTGGATTGAATTTTTTATTTTTTAATCCACAAACCAATCTGCACAATATATATATATATATATATATATATAAGATTGTTAATCCTATCATTTTTAATTCTTGTCATCTTAGGTTTAGTCTATCTATTTTAGCTAGAATATAGTAATAAGCACAAGAAAAAATTTTCAAATGTACAATGATTAATTGATTATTATATTAATTAATAATTCATGCTATGTAATACAGTAGAACCTCTATATTATTATAAAAAATTTTGGTCCCAACTTAGACCAGTTATAAATAAGAACAATCTCTAGATTGTGATAAGCTATAATATTTTTAAGCCCTGTACTAAGAAAGTATACCTCTATATGGTAAAAATTGTGTGTGTGTGTATATGATAAGGCTATAATATATTATATATTTTTTATCTCAATATATTATTCATTTTCCATTAATATGCCAATATTTTATTGTTCTTTAATCAGTGTTATTATTAAGAATATTGTTTTTGGGTGTTTAATTTATACTAGAAAAAAAAATTTTGTACTATACCTCTATTAAATTATAATCTCTCAATAAGAATATAATTACTAGGGTCCCAGGGGTATTCCTATATAAAGGTTCTACTTATGAAATTTTTTTGTGTTTCTTTGTGCTATAGGGAACCTACTGCTCTTTCTTTGTTGGAATTCTTTATTAGTAGTTTGGAATTTTTTTTTTTTTTTTTGGAGTTTGTAATGTGGTTTTTAAATATTGATTTCTTTATTTAATTTATTTGATATATAAATTAGTTTATTAGAATTTAAAAGTAAGTTGAATTTGTTGCTATGTTTTTATTTTTTTTTAATATTGAAAAAGTATTTGTTAATTAAAAAGTAATAATGTATAAATAAATCGGCATAATCCGATCCAATCCAATCCGCATTTATGGATTGGATTGGATTAGTTTTTTTATTTTCGTGGATTGGGTTGAATTGATAAATTTTCAATCCGCAATCTGTGGATTGGATTGAATATCATATTAAAACCACACCAAACTGATCCAAGAACACTCCTAATAATGTGTATTGAGTTGCTAATTTCCAAAATCCTTTCACAATCTATGATTTGTGAATGTGAACATTACACATTCGTAATTCTCTCCAAAGTCCAAATACAACCTACTCACTCAGGGAAAAAAAAGTATTTTATAATTAACTAAATGCCTCAAATCACATAAAACCCCTCTATTGACACCTTTCCTGAACTCAACTGATAATTGTACTTGTTTACGAAGCAGAATATTTCATTCATTTTAGTCCAGCAAAAAAAGATATCTTTGACCTGCTTGCACTGAAAATAACAGGAAAAAAAAAAAACAATGGGGCTCTATCATACCTGCACCACTTGATCATTCTCTGGCACACACTTCGGGGCCTGGTCACCTCCTAATATTCTTATGCCAGTACCAGTTATCTTACGCATCTCTGAAACTATAGAGCCTCCTTTTCCCATCAAGCAACCAACTTGGTTTGATGGTACTACAAGCCTTGCAGTAACAAGTCCCTTACTTGAGCTTGAATCTAGTCCCTTCTCAATGCCAGCCTCAACAGACCTTGAGAAAACAAGAACAACAGTCTTTTGCGCTGCTGAGTATCGAGACTCTGGACTCTGGAGGCGAAGACACCAATGAAATACACATTAACACTCCATACACCATGAGATAAGCACTAATAGGAATAGAAATATGAAAGAAGATAAACAGTCTGTCAAAACCTCTGGTGCAGTAACAGTAATCAGCCGTTCATCACACTCAGCCAAAGTAGGTCCAACAGTAATAGAAGCACCTGTTTCATTCTGGAGAGCCCTGATAATGGTGCCTCCCTTCCCAATAACACCCCCAGCTCTGTCATTCAAACAAAGAATTTTAAAAACCACTTCCTGTTGGGGTGACTTTGCATCAATGGAGGGGAGCTGATCAGACACTAATGACAAAGGACGAGCCCCTGAAGCATAACTTATGGTGCTACTTGGCATGGTGGGTAGCACCAAATTACGCTGAGGATGTGTATCTAAACGTACTTCAGGCACAGGCTCTAGGGAAACTGCCTCAGCAGGTTTGCTGCCAGTCATCCTTGTTTTATCAAGTGGTTGACAATCTTGAAGGCAGCGAGAAACTGCAACAAGAGCTTTCTTCACAGCCAAAACATCTCCCTCAATCTGAAAATATCAAACCATCATCACCAATACGAGAATGTTAGTCAAAATGTAAATCTACTCCACATGTAAACCTTTTTCAGTGAATTCTATTAATTCCAAAAAAAAAAAAAAAAAGGAACAATGACTTAACTTTCTATCTCCTAATAATGTCACTGGATGCAATATTGTCCTAATATGAGATGCAAATTCACTTTCAAACCCTAGTATTATTTACATTCAGCATTTTTGACAAAAAATGAGTGAAGTGAGTGTCGCTCCTTTGCAATGCAGTTGCAAGATTTGAAGTGTGCAGCTTACATCGTGAAGTGGAGAAGGGGGGGGGAGGAGAATCGACAATTCCACCCAAAAGAAAAAGAAAAAAAATGCTTGCTCTATAGCCACCCCAAATCCAATCTAAACAATCCCAGGAATCCAACATCTAAAAGACTAAAAAATACTAAAATGGTTACAATGATGTTGGATTCTGACCTAAACTAAAGCATTTAGCAAATGATAATCAAATTACAACAGGTACAAATCAAAAGTAACACAGACAATCGTGTTTTAAAAGAAATGTTAAGACACTAATATCTAATATACGCCAGTGAAATCAGAATATAACAACCAAAACCCAATTTAATTATCCGTACACACAAAAATGCAATCTGTAAGCTAGCAATTTACTAGTTGCTTTTAAAGCTCAACGTTAATCTGTAGAACCAAACACCTAATTCAACAGTTCCTCGTTAACAATTCATTATGCATGCAACATAACATCAAATTCTCTATTCACCAGGGGGAAAAAAAAGCCACTTTATGTAATGGAACAAAAGACTAATCCAACAATGCCCAGTTGCCGATCTTTCAACACAGTTTAAATCTCAAAAAATTTGCAACCGCCTAATTTTAAAGAAGAAACGCCAATTTCCAAAGCTCAATGCTTGCTCTACGGGGCCAAAACTTTGCAATCCCGTCAATTGATACAAAATGTCAAAATAGAAACTTCAACTGAAAATTTTGCTTACCTCAATCATCTCCTCCATTGACCCAGCACAAACAGGCAACTTATCAGTCAAAACCCTGATTTTAACCCCACAATCCTTCCTTATCTTCTCAACAACCTTTCCTCCTTTCCCAATAACCGAACCCACCTGTTTAGCCTCCGCCAACAATCTACACGAAACAACCCCACCAGCAACACCAATCCCATCACTTTCCGCCGCCACAGCCAAAATCCGTTCAAAAACCCTAACCAAAGCCTCCTGCGCTTTTGACACATCAATCCCATTACTCCCACCATCAACTGACACTTTGGAAACAATCGAACTCAAAGCAATAATCGTAACAACTCGGTCAGGCGACTCAACAGGAGCATCCTCAACACGGATCTTGGCACCAGTCTCTTGCTGAAGCTGTTTGATTATACTACCAGACTTACCAATAACACCACCGATACGAGAAGCGTGACAGAGAAGACGGAAAGACACGTGTCCAGGAGGGATAGGCAAAGGAGAAGGCTGTTGTTTAGATCGTTTATTGGAAAAGGATTCATTAATTGAATTCGGGTCGGGCATACCAACAGCGGCGGAGGAGGCAGCGGCGGCGGCGGAACCAAAGGTAGCGTAGTGTAGGGTTCGTTTGGCTGGAGGAATGAGAAAGGTACTTCCCATAATAAATTTTTTTTTTTTTTTTTGGGTTAGGGATTACAGAGAATAGTAGACCTATCAGAGAAGGCGAGGGTGGCCGGGGGAGATTTTCTGGAGCCGATTGTGCTAACGTGCGCCTTGAGTTATTGGGGTTGTTGAGTCACGAGTTACCATTTTTGTTTGTTGGATTGCATTTGCACACGTGAGGAATATTGCGTCGTGTAAAGGTGTGCATGATTCGATTCGTGCAATCAGTAGCGGTGTGGTGTCATGACTTTTAATTTCTTTTTTTTTTCTTTTTTTCCTAATTGATACTCTCTCTATTAAGGAAAAAAAAAACCATTTCATAAAAATCACTATTAATAATTTTATTATAATTTATTAAAAAAATTTCTATTAATTGCAGTATAAATTAAAAAAAAATCTCTCATTCTTGAAAAATTCAATGATAAATTAATCATCTTATCATTTTTTTTTATTGAGTTGCTAAATGACCACTTATTTATAAATAAAAATAATTTTTTTAATGGTCACTTTTTTCATAATAAAAGGAGTATTATGCAATGACACTAAATTACTGTAACACTTTTCAAATTTTTCTTAATTTGCACTTTAAACTTTAGATAAATGTTCAAATTGCCCCTTCAATTTTTTTTAATATCCAACTGAGTTTAAAATGACATTTTGAGCCAATTAAATACCTCAAATTCATTTTTTGTCCATTATAATTCATTTTTGAGCTATTTTCTGCATGTGTTGTCACACAGTCAAAATCAAAATAATAATAATTATAGTAATAATTAAAAAAATATAGCTATGAGAGAATGAGCAAGAGAGAGAGAGATTGAGAATGGATTGAGAGAACGAGTGTGGGAGAGAGAGAGGATTGGAGAAGCAGAGAGAGAGAGAGAGAGGACTTAGTGGCTCGACCTCTGCTATAGGCTTCAATAGACGATGATCTCTCCTCGCTGTTCACAAATGCATATCCAAATGTTGACTTCATCTTCTTTCATGGATCTCATCTCCACTTAATCTCTCCTATTTGTTTCCTTGCTTTATGGTCTTCTCGCCACCTATCTCTGCCTCAGCTTGGCTCTACCTATTCGAAATACAATGCTGTTTCGGTTGACTCAACAAACCGAGTTATGGTACTTAAGAAACTTGTTGCTATGAATTTGGCAAACTCAAACGCAAATATAGGGGTAACCTCTCTTTGAATATACTATCAAGACTTATAAGCCCAATTTTACAACAAGCCAACACCGTCATCGTCTTCATTGAATTATTAGATGTTAATGAAAGTCAAAGTATCCAGAAGAAATCTAGAATTCAATCTATCCAACATGTGCAGCCTGTATATAATTCAAACCATCCCATGTGTAGCTTTCATTGTAGTCAAGAGCAGCCCACTAATCACGTCTCTAAATATGCCAGATAACTCTATATATATGTATTCATTCTTGTATATTAAACACACAGAAAATACAACTTATTCTCTCTAATTTTTATTAGCTATTTTGTCTGATATTTTGCATGGTATCAGAGCCTAGCTAATCTCGGTTTTCTGCATTTTGTTTTTAATCTGTAAAACAAATTAATGTTCATTCAATTACATGCAACACGTTGATAATTCAAGAAAAGCATACCATTAGAAAGCTCTCATCATAAGCTTCAAAACAAGACCAACCGGAGCTCCAGAAACTTTCGCACGCACCCTCATGCGCCGCCTGAAGAAGCTACCCAAAAGTACACGCGCACCAGAGGTAAAAGACAAGACACGTCAGCACTCCAACACGTGTCAACATCCTATTGATCCACGTCATCATCCACTGTCCAGTCAGCAGGGACACGTCATCATCCACGTGTCCACCACATCATCCGACACGTCAGCCACGTCGGCGTCCACGTGTCTGTCACATCACCAAACTTGTCCAGTCATCATGTGACACATCATCATCCACATGTCCCATCCATGTCATTAGCCACATCAGTAAACAGCCTTGTTTCCGCCATGTCAGTGTTCCACATGTCTGCCACGTCAGCGTTCCACATCAGCGCCTGTCATCAGATACCAACCAATCAATATCCGCCACGTGTCATCCGGTTCGGTTCAATCAAATCAGTTGACTTTAGCTTTGACTCGCCGGTTCAACCACTTTTGAACCGGTCTTCAGACATCAAGAACCGGTTCTTAAGATTTTTCGACCTCCTGATTTCATTTTTGCTGTCAGATTTGTGAAATTCTTTCTCTATAATAAAGTTATGGAGAAAATTAATGCTACTCAACCTATTATGACAATTTTAAATGGCACTAATTATAACCTTTAGGCAAATAGTATGAAAAGCTATCTTGTTAGGATCAAATACTGGAGGACTGTCACTGATGGAACTTCCAAACCTGTTCATCTTCAAGATGAAACTGAAATAAAGTACAATGATCGTGTTGATGATTGGGAAAGCAAAAAATCATCAGATTATTACTTGGTTTCGTAACACCTCTGTTCCAAGTATTCACATTCAATTTGATCAATTTGATACTGCCAAAGAAATTTGGGATTTTCTTAGCAACAAGTATACAATTTCTGGTCTGGCTCATCATTATCAGTTATGGAATACTCTTAATAATATGAAGCAAGAAGTTGGACAAACTGTCAATGATTTCCTGAGTCAAATACAACCTGTCTGGAATCAGCTCTCCCAAGCCAAAATTACTGCAGATCAACTCCATCTGATCCAATTTCTCATGGCTCTTCGATCTGAATATGAACCTGTTCGTATATCTCTATTGCATAGAGATCCTCTTCCAACACTAGAAACGGCTGTCAAGGAATTATTTTTTGAAGAAACTCGTTTGTATATTAGCAAACTGGCTTCCTTTGATCAGGCTCTGGTTACTCATAGGCCATCATCGACTCATTCACTACAACACTGTAAGAATTGCAATTGACCTGGTCACTCATTCTCTAACTGCCCAACTATTGAGTGCAGATACTGCCACAAACTAGGACATGTCAAAAGCAACTGTCTTACTCATCCAGCAAAACCAAGAGACAATCTTCCCAAGTACAAAATTAGCTCAGACACCAGGTCCTCCAGTGCCAACGCTACTGTCTCTGACAACTCCTCTGCCTCTTTCACTCTCTCTGACCTTGAATCCATATTCAAAAAAGTTATGTCTTCCAGTGCCTCTTCTTCTAGTGCCATGTCTGTCTACTCAGGTAACAATCAATGGTTAATTGACTCTACATGCAGCAATCATATGACCTCTGATCCAAACATTTTTCAATCTAAAACCCAAAATAACTTTCTGGCCCTTGTTCACACCGTTGATGAAAATAAAATGGGCATCAGTCATGTTGGAACTATTTCTACATCTACTCTTACTGTACCTGATACATATCTTGTGCCTTCCTTAGCTGTTAATCTTCTCTTTGTTAGTCAAATATGTGAATTAGGATTAACTGTGCATTTTGATTCTAATAGTTGTTAGGTACAGGACCCAAAGACGAGACAAATTGTAGGAAGTGGAATGAAAATTGGGAGGCTATTTGAACTTCAATCTCTTCAAATACCTCACAATGCTCTATTTGCCACAAGTAGTTTGTCTCATTTGTTTCAGTGGCATTTACGACTCAATCATGCCTCTCTTAGTAAACTTCGTCCCTTAATTTCAAATGGTACTTTAGGAAATATAAAAGTTGCAGAACTTCAATGTACTCATTGTCAACTTGCAAAACAACCTGCGTTATCATTTAATAATAATGATTCTATTTGTGATACTCCTTTTGGACTTGTTCATTCTGATATTTGGGGACCCTCTCCAGTTCCAACAGTTAGTGGCAATTGCTATTTTGTTATTTTCATTGATGATTACTCACGTTTTACTTGGCTCTTTTGTATGAAGCATAGATCTAAACTTCCTCAAATCTACATTCATTTTGCGAAAATGGTTCACACACAGTTCTCACGTCCTATTAAAATTTTTCAAACTGACAATGCTATGGAATACAAAGAGTCAAGTCTTTTGAAGTTCTTTCATGACCAAGGAACTTTAGTTTAAAGATCCTGCCCTCATACCTCTCAACAAAATGGCAGAGCCAAACGCAAACATCATCACATCTTAGATTCTATAAGAGCTCTCCTTTTGTCATCCAGATGTCCCAAAAAATTCTAGGGAGAAGCAGCTTTAATTGCTGTTTACACAATTAATCGTCTCCCCACTCCTGTTCTCAAAAATATTTCTCCTTTTGAGCGATTCTATGGTAAGATTTATGACTATCATTCATTAAAAATTTTACTCCAACCTCATGAATACAATAAACTAGAACCTCGTGCTCGTCTTTGTTGTTTTATGGGATATGGCATAGAACATAAAGAATATCGATGTTGGGATCCTATCTCTAACAAATTGCGCATATCCCGACATGTGGTCTTCTGGGAAAATACTATGTTTTCCACTGTTTCTAAATTTCATAACTCTGACACAAAACATGTATTTACTAATCTATCCAATGAGTTTTATCCTGTTCATGATACAGAGCTGCCTTCTGATATTGATTCTGCTCCTCCACAATTAGTCCCGTCTGAAGAGAATGTACCTGCTCTAACTATTGATCCTGTACCTACTCCTGAACCTGACCTTACCTCTAAAGTCAATATCCGTCGATCAACCAGGGTAAGAGAAACACCTTCTCACCTTCAAGATTTTCATTGTTATTTTGCTATTACTACACTTCACGAACCTCACTCTTATCGTGAAGCCAGCACTAACCCTTTATGGCAGCAAGCTATGACTGAAGAAATTCAAGCATTGGAGAAAACTCACACTTGGGAACTAGTTGATCTCCCTTCTAACAAGATCCCTATTGGCTGTAAATGGATTTACAAAATCAAAACACGCTCAGATGGATCTGTTGAACATTACAAGGCTCATTTAGTAGCCAAAGGATATACTCAGGAATATGGCATAGACTATGAAGAAACATTTGCTCCAGTTGCTAGCTTGACTTCCGTCCGTAGTCTTTTAGCCATAGCAGCAGTCCGCAAGTGAAAACTATTCCAGATGGATGTCAAAAATGCTTTTCTTAATGGTGATCTATCTGAAGAAGTTTATATGAAACCTCCTCCTGGTTACCACTCTCCTCATAAGGTTTGCAAACTGAAAAAGGCTTTGTACGGTTTGAAACAAGCTCATAGGGCATGGTTTGTCAAGTTTAGTTTCACTCTTACTAAATTTAGCTTTTTCTCCAGCAAATATGACTCAGCACTCTTTGTTCGACATACCAGTCGTGGAATTGTGCTTCTGTTACTTTATGTTAATGATATGATCATTACAGACAGTGATACAATAGGTATTTCCGAAGTTCAAAGATATCTCAGCCAATATTTTGAAATGAAGGATCTTGGAACTCTCAGCTATTTTTTGGGCCTTGAAGTTTCTCACACTTCTTAAGGGTACTACTTGTCTCAAGCAAAATATGCCTTTGATTTGCTTTCTAGGGCTGGTATTACAGATGGAAAAATAGTATCTACCCCTTTAGAACTCAACTGTAAGCTTACCCCTCTGGATGGCACTCTTCTTAATGATCCTACCTTATACCGCCAACTAGTTGGAAGTCTTGTTTATCTTACAGTTACTCGGCCAGATATCTCATATGCTGTTCATCTAGTTAGTCAATTCATGTCTGCACCATGCTCATCTCACTATGCAGCAGTCCTAAGAATCCTTCGTTATATTAAAGGAACACTTTTCCATGGTTTATATTTTTCTGCTTATACATCTTTAGAATTATCTGGTTATTCTAATGCAGATTGGGCTGGTGATCAAACTGATCGTCGTTCTACCACTAGTTATTGTTTCTTTTTAGGAGATTCCCTTATTTCTTGGCAAAGTAAGAAACAAACTGTTGTTGTCCGCTCTAGCACAGAATCGGAATATCGTGCACTTGCTGACACTACATCAGAATTATTATGGTTACGCTGGTTGTTAGCAGATATGGGTATCACCCATTCCTCTGCCATTATGCTTCATTGTGACAATAGAAGTGCAATCCATATCTCACATAATGATGTGTTTCATGAACGAACAAAATATATTGAGATTGATTGTCATTTTGTTCGCCATCATGTCCTTCAAGGCACCATTTGTCTACAATCTGTCTCATTTGCTAATCAAACTGCTGATATATTCACTAAAACTCATCTGCCTACTTGTTTTCAAGATCTTTTGCACAAACTCAAGCTGGCATCTACTATTCCACCATGAGTTTGAGGGGGGTTGTTAACGAAAGTCAAAGTATCCAGAAGAAATCTAGAATTCAATCTATCCAGCATGTGCAGCCTGTATATAATTCAAACCGTCCCATGTACAACTTCCATTGTAGTCAAGAGCAGCCCACTAATCACACCTCTAAATGTGCCAGATAACTCTATATATATGTATTTATTCTTGTATATTAAACACACAGAAAATACAACTTATTCTCTCTAATTTTCATTAGCTATTCTATCTGATATTTTACATTATAAAAGTAAGAATGGGCTGGTCTCTTCAATATCATAAAACAGCTCTATTTGGTTCATGGGAACGAGAATGAACTATTTATGGTTGGAGGGTTGAAATCAATGTTCTTGTTGAACCCATCATGTTCTACGATATCAATATTAAGGTTAGATTTGGAGAGATTGGAATGGGAGGAAGTTGGGAGAATGCCAATGGAGATGTATAAGTGTTTACAAGATACAAGTAAGTTGAAGTTGGAAGAATGCCAGTGGAGATTTACAGATGTATAAGGGTTCTGATAGTGAAAAAATTAGATGATTGAAGTACAGAAAAAGAGTTAGAGAGCTAGTTTTTGGAATTCTTAGTGGAAGATTGAGTGAGGAGGGGTTAAAGCGTTGAGTAGGCAGCGAGAGAGAGAAAGAGGGAGGAGAAACAATTCAGAGAGAGTAAAAAAAATTGTGAGA
Source organism: Reutealis trisperma (assembly GCA_947687605.1). Taxonomy (NCBI): domain Eukaryota; kingdom Viridiplantae; phylum Streptophyta; class Magnoliopsida; order Malpighiales; family Euphorbiaceae; genus Reutealis; species Reutealis trisperma. The sequence continues at coordinate 7,543,840 of CANTUT010000012.1, read as the reverse complement.
GGTTTAATTTTCTTTTGAATTATTTATTTTCACTAATCAATCACAAATCCCGGAAAATCCATGGCTAAAATGGATAAAAAAAAATCAAATTAATGTGTTTAACTGGCCCAAAATATCATTTTGGATCCATTTGGTATTAGAGAAAAGTTGAAGGGATAATTTGAGCCTTTATCCTTGAATTTTTATTTAATGGAAAATTATATCAATAATATTTCTTTTCAATTTTTATTATTTTGTGTTGAATTAAGTATTTGAACTTGCTAATGTTTATACAATATAGTGTTTCTAACAAATTTTACATATTAAATTAATTATATATCTTATTTTGAATGGTATATTTTATGGATAAAGATATTTTCTTTTTAAAACGTTATTTTTTCCCTTTTTTTCATTTTATCTTTTTTTCTTCATATTTTGTTATTGCATTTTTTATTTATAATTGCTTTTTAAGAAACAAAACTATACATAAAAAATTTTTATAATTATTTTTTCTCATTTTAAAATTAATACCATTTTGCTCTCCATTTAAAAAAAAATTTAATCATTAAATTAAATCAATAAATAAATTAAAAAATAAAATCAAATATTTTAAAAATACAATAAAGAATAAAGAGAAAAGAAAAACATAAATTAAGTAAAGTCATTTTAACATAAAAAATAGTAACATAATCACTTTAATTTGTAATACTGGTCATATATATTAAAATGTTAACAAAATTATCAATTCATATATTTAATTCAACAAAAAATAAGTTCAAACATCAAAATAGCAAAAATTAAAAAATTTAAATACAATTTATATATTTTTTTCTTTGTGTTAAATAATGCTTGTTTGATATACTTTGGAATTAGAATCACAATAAATAAGATTCCAAAACCTTAGAATTTCTTTTTAAGTTTATTTTTTAAATAATTAAATAGAATTTATTAAGTAGATTCATATATATATATATATATATATATATATATATATATATATATATATATATATATATATATATATGAGTTATTTAAATGTAAAAAAATAAAAAAAAGAAAACTTAGATTATTTAAATACTAAAACAAAAATTGAAATCCTATTTAGTAGTGGAGCCAACGTGGAGCAGACGGGACATGGGGCAAGTGTCCCCACTGCTTTACCTTTATACTTACGAGAATTTTTTTTTTTTTTTGGGAACACTTGCTCATGACAAGTTTTGTAATTGAGATTTTGTCCCACTAAACTGTATAAACTTCCATCATAGTTAATATTTATTTTATTTTTAAATGTACATACACGAACAAATAACACATATTGTAAGAAATGACACATATACACTTTGAAACTACAATAATTTTAAGAGACATACTAATTTTTATCTCATACATACGTACTTTACATTACTGATGTATGAGATTAAAATTCTAAACTACTATTTTTTAGCTCATCAATTGAATAGACTTCTGTAAATGAGAGACACACATAGCACATGCAATATATATATATATATATAGACACATACGCAGAAAAATAGAGAATTGATATATACAAATCTCAAAACCATTGCAATTTTAAAAACACTTAACTCTTATATTCCCTACACATTTAATACTATTAATGTGGGACGCTGAAACTCGTTAATATATAATTTTTAATTGTTCTAAATTTGTTTTGTATTTTTTTTATTATAGTTGGATGTATAATTACCTATTAAATTTATTTTATTAGTTTAACTTCTTTTTTATTTTCTTTTAAAAATTAGTAAGCGTAATATTTTTAATATACTTTTTAGTTTAATCAATGTTGATGTCATTTCTTTTAATTAAAAAAAAAAAGAGATTACTTTTATTAGTATGGAAACAATATTATTAATGTTCAAAAATTTACTATGATTTTTGCAAGTGAGTTTATGTGTATTTCATCCTATTGACAAAAATTTTTGGATTTGTTGCTGATCTTATTCTAAGAATTTGATTTCTATTTTTAATTTAAGAATTATTAGACATACTCTTTTTTTTTTTTTTTTTGTTGCCCAAATAAAGCAGATCACTAGCATTGAAGAGGTATAAAGCCACATGCAGTACATAAACAATACAATCTCCAAATGTTAGCCTAACAATTTACAGCACAACCGGACTTAGGATCAAGGGTGTAAACGAACCGAATCGAGTCAAATTTTAAGATACTTGAACTCGAGCTCGAGTTCGATTCTAAAAACTTGAGTTCGAGCTTAAGCCGAGTATTGAACAGCTAAAACTCGAGTTCGAATTCGAACAAAATTAACGAGCTCGAGTCTAATCAAGTTGAGTTCGAGCCGAAACGAGTAAGAAATTAATTAGGCTTAACTGAGTTTTAAACAATCCGAGCTCGAAATCATCTCAAACTTGACTCGATTCACTTACTTAAGTTTATCAAAATTTCAAATAGAGTAATGTATAAAAGACAAAATAATAATTATATAAAAGCTCAATTAGACTCGCGAGTTTGTCGAGCTGAGTATTAAAGAGTTCGAACTCGACTAGACTTATACCGAGTCAATTTCAAGTAATTTCCGAGTCAATCTTAAGTAACTTACGAGTTAGCTCAATTCACTTACACCCCTACTTAGAATACAAAAATGAATTGTTCATGATGGATTTTTTTGACTTAGTTTTGAAGGCCATTACAGCCTCTCAGTCCAAGACCAAGAAGATCAGTAAATTTACACAATTGTCCTAAGCTCTTCCCTGCCCTACCAAAAGACTATGCCGGTGCTATCATCCCAGCTTCTTGAGATCTAGACATGAACTGGAAGAACTTCATAACTAGGGAAACTGTGGTTGCACTCAACTTAAAAACTAAGCACTTATAGGCTTTAGCACCCTCTTTCTACTGCCAAAAACAACCCATAACAGTGAGTCTTGGACAGGGAATAAGCTCCATCGAGTAAAGGGCATGGCCATAAAAGCTCCAGTCTTCTGCCAGGGGCTTTGGATGAGAAGTACAAAATTTTGAGAGATTAAAGTATTTTATAATATAATAATTCATTTAACTTAAACGAAAATTGTAAGATTTTAAGATATTAAAATATTTTATATTACAGTTCAAAACAAGTATTTTATACTAAAATATTCTAATATAAAGTAGTGTTTAAAAGATTAATATATGTTATATTTTCACATTTTGAGGAAAAGAGGGTTGTATAAATTAAAATATAAACACTAAAATTTAGTAAAAAAAATTAATTTTATATACAAAGATTAAATTACTGACTATTAACAAATGTCAGAATTAAAGATGATAATTTTGAAATAATAAAGATTAAGGTGGTGTTTGGTAAACTTGAAAATTAAATGCTGAAAATTTAAGTGATAATTTTTAAATACTGAATAAAATAAATGATATAATTTTTAAATTATAAAAATATTTAAGTTAAAAATTTTGATTTACTATTTTAAATGGTTTAATTTAGTTAAGACTTTCAAAACGTAGTTATTAAACCAATTTGAAGCAATTAAGTGCTAAAAATTTTAATTTTAAACATTTAATAGTATTATCAAATACCACCTAAGATGCTAATTGCGATAAAGCTAAGGGATGTTATAATAAGTTAATCTATTCATAAAATTCAATTATTTTCATATTAGAAATTTTAATTTTTCATTCATTATAATTATTATTTAATAAAAAAAATTATATACATGTTTATGTTAAATTTAAATAATAAATTAATTTTTAAAAAACTTAGTTCACAAGTTAAAAGTTTTAAATTCAAATCTCAAAATCACCTTGTAATTATAAAAATCAAGAGTCAGTCAAGCAATTTTTTCTTTTTCGAGCATTGAGTGAATCTATTTTTTGTCTAAGTTTATATATGTACTTTCCAGTTGCCATTAGACATTATACAGTTGAACATTCGATCACAAATTTAATAAAATGGACCCTTAAATCCTTTTATAAATCAAAATAACGTGTTTTTTCTCATAAAAATTATAATTATTTTCCGTTTCTTTTAAACAAATAAAGATTTAAATTGCTGATATTTATAAAACATAGAAATTAAAAGTGTGTTTGATAGAGTATAATATAATATAATATAATATAATCAAATGTATTTTTAATATAATATTATATTAAAAAGCATTTAATTACATTATATTACAGTCTACTAATCGTACCATTAAAAAAAAAAAAAAAAGAGATAATCAACATGTGCAGTAAGCCAAAATTGAGGGATTTTCGTATTAAAAAATTTTCCCTTTCCCTTCTCTTCCCTTTCTCACCATCCCAATACCCAAAAAGAAAAAATAATAATAATAATAATAATTAATGCAACTATCATTGAAGTTTCTCGTAGCGTTTTCCACTTTTTCTATTTCTAGTTGACCAAAAATATTAAGTAAGATTAATGTTGTTGATAAGCTGTGAAGAAGGTAGAAATGAAATTATCATTGAATAGAAAATGTAGTATCTGTTCAAATGGTCGGTTCGGTTCAAAACCGAACCAAACAAAAAAAAAAAACTAAAAAACTGAAGTTATAATTTATAAAAACCAAACTGAACAGAACTTCATATAAAACCAAACCAAACCAAACCAAAAAAGTTCAATTCGGTTAATAGATTTAGACTTTTTTTATTTTATATATATTTATTATTTATAGAATAATTATATATACAATATTTATCAATAATATATATATATATATATATATATATATATATATATATATATATATATATCAAATTTATTATATTATTATATATATACATAATAATATATAATATATTATATATAAAATATAATATATATATATATATATATATATAGATTAAATTTCGGTCAGTTCGGTTCAAATCAAAATCTTTTAGCTAAAATCAAACCAAACCAAAATTTAATTTGATTTTTTATTTTAAAAACCGAACCAAACTAAAATCCTTAAAAAACCAAACCGAACCAGTTGGTTCAGTTCGGTTTCTGTTCGGTTATGCTTACCTCTAGGTAGGTATATACATGTAATATTCTAATCTGGAAGAATCATTATTAATTTACAAAATGAACAAAGACATGATCAGACAATAAGACATCACCTCACCTTCCAGTCTTTCATGCCAAAACTCTTCAAGCTGCTTTCAAATGCTGGGTGAGTACAGACGATGTGTCATATTGACCAATTAAGGGCTCGAACGGTTGAATACATGTAACGCTTGAAAATTTTGTATGATCATAGCAGAAGATCAACATAAATTAATTCATCTCACGCCATTGTAATTTGAAATCACTTATAGCATCAAACTTCATATCCGGGATTTACTTTCTGTTGAACATCTCCAAAACTCTCTAGCTCTTCCATATCCTCAAGGCTTCCTAGAAATAAGGGAAGTCTTTGATGCAGCTTAACAGGTTGGATCGAAAGAATCCTCAGTCTACCATCAGAACCTCTGCCTCCAGCTTGCTCCACAAGAAAACTAAGAGGATTTGCCTCATAAACCAGACGAAGATGGTTCCTCGGGTTCATTGCAACCCCACCATACAACAATGTTCGATGAAAATCAGCTACAAGAGAACATATATAACGGGCAGAGTACTTCTTAGGGTATCTGCCTTTTCCTTGTCTAACAGTGTCAATATATCGCCTTAATCCTTCAGGCCAGTCAAAATATCGTGCATCATTTACAGAATAGATTTGCCCTGACATGGTAAACAGCAGTCAAAAATGGGATCTTACTTCTGTATGACATTTATAATTCGATGCTTTTCCTTTCAACAAGGATAGTGAACAATGTAAAAACACTTATATGGAGTTTGTCATTACTATGCGGAAAACTTAAGCTGCAACTCAGGAATTCCAATATGATTACATTATACAAATGTGGAGGATTCAAACCACGCAACCTGGTGAACATAATAGGCTCTTGCACAGGTCCTATAAAGGATGAAGTCTTACCAGTAGCGTGATGGAAAATCATATATCACAAGTAATTGTATAGCAGAGAAAAATGTCTTAGGACACAAAGACATGCATTTCGCTTTCTTTTATTTTCCTACCCTGAACAACAAAAGACAATACCATGCCACATGATGGATAAAATTTATCTTGTCATGGAAGAAAGCATGAATTATTTTTAATTCTGATATGCCGAAATAATAATAAAAAAAGATGTAGTACCTCGAGGAGGAATCTTAATGCCTGGGTGAGTGAGAATGAAGTCTCCTGTAGAATGATCCAGTGTAAATGCATGTGTTCCAGAACCAAAGCTGGCACAGAGTATTGTGGCTGATGAATAGAGCACATAACCAGCAGCCACAAGTCTAGTTCCACTCTGCAGTGAATTCAGTACAGCCTTCTCCTCCTGAGGGAGATGATCCAGTTCCACAAGTTGTTTATATACTCCAAAAATTGTCCCTGTAGGAATGGATGCATCGATGTTTCGAGAACCGTCAAGGGGATCTGTTACCACCACAAAAGGACCATCATCATTTATCCAAATTGGAGCATCATCTTCTTCTGAAGCCATGACAGAAACTTTTCCAGAGTTTTGAAGAGAAGCCAAGATGATTTCATTCTGCACAACTTGATGAATAAACTAATTAAAAACTTCATTCCTTTTTTTAATTTTTATTTGCTGGTTAAAGAGATGTGGCAGGACCAACAAATCATTTGAACATAATTGTAATCATTCAATGCCAAAATAAATGATAATATTTTAAGGCCACTAATATAATATAGACTTTTCCCAACAGATCAATAGTGATAGGATTGACATAGAACTGAAGAATAGATATCTCTGAACATTATCTGATACAAAGGTAATATGACTATATATAGCTAAAAGTGGGTGAGCCAGACCCAACTCATTGATAATAAAGGAAAATTGGCTATTTTCTTATATCTTGATATGGATCATTGGACTGTTCAAAAAATAAAAAGACCTGGATCATTGAATGCTTTCATTCGTGTATAAAGGCAATGTGTGCTTAGTTTGTAAGTTCTCTCTCTCTCTCTCTCTCACGTGCACTTTTCTTCTTCTATGCTCTCTCTTCTTGATTTCTTAGCAAATTCACAACTCCTTATTTCTTATACTAAATTCCAAAGTTCTTAATACTCTACACCTCCCACCACAATTACTGATAGAAGTATATTTTAGCACAAATTTGCCTTTTCATTTCAGGAGTTGCTTTGAAAGATAAATTTTGATATATATATATATATATATATATATATATATATATATATATATATATATATATATATATATATATATATATATATATATATATATATATATATATATATATATATATATATTTCTTTCTATCATACTATCAAATCTCATAGGATACTGCTAATTCTAGTCCGCTCATTTCATCTAAGACACAAAATAGGAATCCTTTTCATTTTATTTCTTCAATCATTGATATTGATAAGAACTAAGAAGTCAAGTTAATCACCTTGACTAACTGTTTTTATGTATAAGTAAAAAAGCAGTAGGAACTAGAATGAACAGTGCAGTAGCAATAAATGCAATATATATATATATATATATATATATATATATATATATATATATATATATATATATATATATATATATATATATTTGCATATAAGATTTAGATGCATAAAACCCGTTACACTCGCTTCCACTGTCAAGCTACCTTTTCCTCCTCTACCAGATGGAGGTTTGAGGCAGAGTCATAGAGGGGAACAGTGAAGCAATTATCTAATGCATGGGATACGAATGAATAAGTAAACACCATAAAAGAATTACTTGGAAATATGACTTTGAGCTATTGAAAGCAATGAGGAATCAATCCAACACCAAAGCTCTCAACTCCATGAAATAAAACTTGCATATGAATATTCATTAGCTCCAAATAGCCCAAACAAGAAATCCTCAAGAATATGAAAATGAAATACATTATACTGCAATACAACATACACCTTTTGTTTGTTTGTTTTTCTGGAAATTACATTCAAAATCCATTATTAAAATCATGACTATACATAAATGCACAAAGAACAATCTAAAATCACGAATTACAGATTTAAGGTCAAATCAATTAGTAAATAAACAATGGACTAACCGAGACTATATCAAGCGGCTTTGGTGCATCCCTGTCTGAGCCACTCCCAACACCAGCAATGTTACTTTGTTTACTGAGACTGGAATTATAAGGAGATGCCACAAGAGCTGCAATTCTCTTACAAGCATATTGTAAATGACTAAACAGCACCACCAAATCATCCCCCACATCAATTCCTCCCTTACCCATAAATTCAATCAAAGTACAAATCCCATTATCACCACGTGCAGAAGTACCCATTTGCGATTTTACACTAAACCCACCAAGAGAAGCCATTATAGGACTGCAATTGTAACAACTCCCCACAGGAACTGGATTTTTCGAAGGGAAAAGGTGTATTTTTGGAGAGAAAGATTGAGACTTTAGAAGGAAAAATGAAGATGGGCATATGGGTAAGATAGATGATCGCATATTATATCTTTAAGCTTGTTGGAAGGTTGATTATTAGAAAGGAAACATTGAAAATGATCAGAAATTTTTGAGCTTCAAAAGGAAAGGCAAGGAAGTTTCCTTGTGGATTTTCTTGGTTCAGAACTTCAAATAATTTTAGAGAATAGGACACAGAAATTAAATAGATAATGAGCAAAACGTTTCAGGAGCATGTAGCAGCAGAAAGAGTGGATCTATGCGAGGATCTGGGTCCAAATCCAAAGCTCTAGCCACTAGCCAGTCACTTTCTAGGCCCAAACCTATCCTTAATGGTTTTATTATAACATAATATATATATATATATATATATTTCTTTTTTGAAAATTACTGTTACATGCATTAATTTTATATATATATATATATACACACATGTACCTTGTTAAAAGAATAAAATTATTTTAAAAGATTTGCATGTAACAGTAATTTTCAAAAACAGAAATATATATATATATATATATATATATATATATAATCCTTGCAAAAAATATCCATTTTGTGAAAGGAACCATAAAACCAAACTGAGTAAAGATAAGTAAAGAATTTCAACTTGATCTCTTAACAAGTTTTATGATAATGGAATACATGAGTTAGAGTGCAATGGTGAATTCCTGAGCCAAAAGCAATCGTCCCTCTAAAAATTTTAAAAAAACTTTTAATATGTATTAAAAAGTTATATAAATTTTTGATGAAATTTTGAAAAGAGACTAAATAATCAATCAAACTAAATAAATGATAAGAAAAAAAAATTTCAACTTTACTTTTTAACAAGTTACCTCGTAAAAGATAATGAATATATGAGTGAAGAATCTTTAAATCAAAAGCAATCGCCCTTTTAAAAATTTTAAAAAACTTTGTATATATTTAAAAATTATCTAAATTTTTTTAAAAAATATTATTTCGCCTCCAAAATGAAAAAGGCTAGATCCACCACTAATCGAGAGGGTGTTAACCCCAACAATATTACAAAATTAATTAAAAAAATAAAGGAAGAATTGCTTCATTATTAAGAAATTAAAACTATATACATGAATGAAAACTATAAATGCATAAGCTCAATAAATATAGTTTCTTTCAAACACATACATATTTTGATTATTACAATTTAGAAATGGCATTGGCAATGGTTACACCTGAACAACAAACAGATCATATCAAATATGAGGATTTTGAACCCACGACTGAATGGAAAGAAGAAGCAGAAGCCAGCATCTTGCTTTTACATCTTCCTGGTAAGTTAAATAACTTTTTCCTTTTTCTTTTAGAAAATAATAATTCATATTTTTAAAATTGAATAATATTATATGACTACTGATCACTACTGATCATAATAAATGGAGCAAATTCAATAAATCATTTACTCTTCCAGTAAATTGTAATGTGGAAAACATTGAGGCCAGGTTCCAAGGAGGAGTTCTTACAATTACGTTGCCAAAACTTACAATTACACCATCTCTAATACCTTCCACAAGTAATATTGATAAAGAAGAAAATAAGAAGCAGCAGTATGAGGATTTTGATCCCGCAGAAAGAAGAAGCAGAAGCCAACATCTTGCTTCTATATCTTCGGGCTTTTTTCTTAATTAAGTAAAAAAAAAAAATCCCAATATAACCTAGGTGAAAAAATATTTTCCCATCTATATTTTTTTATGCCAAGTGGCATGAAAATTGGTCAAAATCACTAATGTAATTGGTGATTTTATTAACTTAATTTTTTTAAAGTAAATTTAAGGACATCGCCACCCTAAGTGGCAATGTTCTTTTGTTTTTGTTTTTTTTTGCATGGGTGCCACTCGGCAACCATATCTTTTTTTATTAATTTTATATTTATTTTGTAAAAATTTTAATTAATAAAAATTATGAATTTTTATATATTATTTGAATTTAATATTTGTAATTATTAAAAATTATAAAAAATATTTTTTAATTTTCACAATTATAAAAATTTTTACATAAATATTTTATTAAAAAATTATTGTACATAAAAATTATTACAAAAAATAATTTTTATATATAAAATTTTTGTACATGAAAAACACTTGTTGATCATGCATGAAAATTATTTTTAGCAATTTCTTATTTAATTTTTCAATATTATTCACTTTTTAATATTTCATATGAAAGTTTATTTAATTTAAAATTTCTTTTAGTATATCAAATTTATTTTAATATAAAATTAATATATATGATACAATTGGTATCCATATGCAAAGCGCGTGCAAAGATACAGTATACAATTTTATTTCAATATTTGTATATAAAAATTATAACATTGATAATTTAATTATTAATATATTAATAAAATTGTTAAATATTATTAATATAGTAATTTCATATTCATTTTATATTGTTAGATATCAAAAATTAATTTTATATTAAAATAAATTTGATATATTAAAAGAAATTTTAAATTAAATAAACTTTAATATGAAATATTAAAAAGTGAATAATATTGAAAAATTAAATAATAAATTGTTAAAAATAATTTTCATGCATGATAAATAAGTGTTTTTCTTGTATGAAAATTTTATATATAAAAATTATATTTTGTAATAATTTTTATGTACAAGAATTTTTTAATAATAATATTTATGTAAAAATTTTTATAATTGTGAAAATTAAAAAATATTTTTTATAATTTTTAAAAATTAAAAATATTAAATTTATATAATATATAAAAATTCATAATTTTAATTAATTAAAATTTTTACAAAATAAATATAAAATTAAAAAATAAAAAAAAGATATGGCTGCCAAGTGACAAAAAAAAAAAAAAACAAAAACAAAAACAAAACAAAGGACATCACCACTTAGAGTGGCGATGTCCTTAAATTTATTTAAAAAAAAATAAGTTAACAAAATCGCCAATTACACTGATAATTTTGACTAACCTTCATACCACATGGCATAAAAAAAGTATAGGTGGGGAAATATTTTCCCACCTAGTTTATATTGAGAAATTTATTTGTTTTTACTTAGTTAAGTAAAAGGCCCTATATCTTCCTGGTAGGTTAAATAACTTTTTTTTTTTTGTTTAGAAAAAATAATAATTCGTATTTTTTAAAATTTTTCTCTTCTTCTCTTCCTTATTGTTTTGATATTTAAATAATTTATCATAATTAATAACTCATGTTCAAAGCATGAAAATTTGACTCAAATTTAAGATTTTTATCACGCCCCAAACCCGAGAGCACGTGACAGGCACTAGGACACGGAAAATGCACGTGGCTACCAGTGCCCGTAGTAAGCCTAACCCAAAACACACAACTGAAAGCCTAAACTGAAAAGGGCTATAGGCCTAAATAGGTTAAGCAGATTCAAAAGAATCACAACATAGAATAAAGATCTCATTGGGCCAACAATTTATTTATTTCATATATCTCAAAAATGTATTAAATTATAGAACATTCTGCTTAACAACATATTTCAACTCTTTAAGATACATAACTGAGTATTAAACAAAATACAAATACAAGATGTAACATTGCGGAGTTCTAGAGCTATAATTACAAATATACATCTATTACATGTATTCTTAATATCCAATAATACTAACTACTGCCGAAGGAAAATTGATAGTTTACTCAAATACAATTTTTTCACAAGCTCATTCCCTGACCTGAAAACAACAAGATGAATAGGAGTGAGCGTTCGACTCAGTGAATGATACCAGCTAATATATTAAACTGGTATCCTACAGATAGATTATAATGCACATGTTATGCACTATGTCATAGAGACAGACAATTTACATCATCAAATAAGGACGAGATACGATTCACAGTACCACTCTAATCTCAATATGGGGAGCCGATCCCCCTATCCTGGCTCTCTTAATCCAATAATCTGTCTCTTATATCCAATGGACCCAGCCGTCACTGGTCTGTACCACGCAGCCCTGACCCGACTGACAGCGGCCCTGACGATGAGCAGGCCCGACCAGCATCCATCAGTCATAGCTCATCTTCTAAATCTCAATAGAATCATAATCATAATAGTATCCATAACCATATTCATCTCAAAAGTTCCTAAGTGGTACTGCATCCTCCCGACCTCTATCCGTCAATCACAACCACAATACAACACAGAATACAGAATATTGATTCATCATTTACAATCAAATGTTACATGCTTATATGTAGTAGTAGTGCATAATATACATATATATATATACACACAGAAATACAGATGTATATGGTAATAGGATAATACATTAGTGAGTATCACTCACTTAGTTGATGACACGACCGATTAACTTCTCTCGGAAGTGCGACCTTAATGACAGAAGTCAGATACATTGACTCTGAATAACAAACGATATGATTAGAATAAGAACGACTCACTTAACTAGAATAAACTTTTGTCACGAATTACGATAAACAATGCTCACCGAAAAACGTGAATGTTAACCAATCGTCACAAACTCACTACCAACGGACTCGTCTCAACGTGTAGAATCCGAAAATACAATTTATTTCTTCTGGTTCATCAGAACCTGTGTCGGCAGTCCAGTCGATCACTGGAGTTCGGTCAAAATCAATATCATTCAAAATTAGTAATTTATATACCAAAATAAAGCTTAGAGAAAGAGGAGTCCAATGGTACCAAAATCACCTTGAACGGACGTCGGAACTGGCCGAATTAGCTTGGAAGTTTTTGCTGGCGGATGTTGCGGCGGCACGTGCGGTGACTGGCGACTGTAGACGGCGGCAATCTTCGGCGGACGGCTTGGTTAGCACCTCGGGAACCTTCCTGGCCGGCGCGTGTCAGATTTCGACGACTGGACGGCGGTCCGATGGCAGGCAGCTGCTTCTCCTTCTTCTCTCTCTCTCTCTCTCTCTGCTGCTTCTCCTTGCAGGCAGCCTACTGCCTTTCTATATATATATATATATATATATATATATATATATATATATATATATATATATATATATATATATATATATATATATATATATATATATATATATAAACTAACAGTAGAATAATAATAATATTAACACTAATAACATAATAATAATGATAATAATAATAATAACAATAATTCATAATTTACATATTAAGAATAATAATTTACAACATCAACTTTTATATATATAACAATAATACTATGGACAGTAATAATAATTCAATTAATACAATTTTTAATAGTAATTATAATGGAAATTCAAACTTTCGATTAAAATACTATAATTAAATTTATAATATTAATTAATACCTTTATTAATACTCAAAAATACAATTTTTCCAAAAACTTACATTAACATTTTCATAATAATATACATATATAATACTTAAATTAAATTACCATTAACAATACATATTCAAATAGTATGAATATTTATAATTTAGTAAAATATAATTTCAAGTCTTATTTTAATAAGAAAAATAATAAAATAATACGTTTCCGTAATAAAATAGAATTTTATAAAATAAATAGAAATTCAGGGTATTTCAATTTTAAACTCGATTAAAATTAAATGATGAATAATCAAATTGTTATGATTTATTCCGTCTAAAAAGATTGTTTACTTTTTTTTTCACACAATTTAAGAAAATATCATTAATTGCTTATCATATTTTTCTACTTATATCCTTTTATATAGTAATTTATTGCCATTTTTATTATTAATTTTAAAAATATACACTTTTCAATTAATAAGGATAAAATTAATAAATATTTAAAACTATTTTTAGAATAGACAAGTATTTTATGATATTCTAAAAATAAATAATAGATAATTTTTTTAAAACGAATGTTTATTTAAAGAGAAATGCTAGCAACACTTGTTTTAAAGGAAGCTATAAATATTAGTACGTGAAAGATATATTTAGAATGTTCCATTTAAAAAAAAATAATCATTAAAAAAGATTGGGCCGACCAAATGAGTTTTGGATATATTAACACCTAAACTTATAGTATTACATGGATTTGAATCTATGATATATTTTCTTTGTTTTAAAATAATTATCTCTTTAAAAATTTTATTTTATTTTAAAATATTTGTCATTTAAAATTTCAAAAAAGTATTTATTATTTTTTTTTTAATTTTATCATTTATTTATCCCTCTATTAAATATTTACATTAATTGTTTTTATTTATTTGCATTAAAATAAAAAAAAGGATATTTTAGTTTTTTAACTTATAATTATGATAATTAAATAATTTTCATAATATATGCGCACTCTTTTAAAACGATTATTAATTTAAAATGAAAAGAGTAATTTGCTTTTTTGACACGCACATACTGATATTTTAATGTGTGATTTTTCAAGTATAAAATTCCCATAATCAAATATATGATTCTTAAAATTTACCTTTATTTGTACAATCCCTAAATTAAAGGGTCATCCCTATAATCATGCTACTCTACTTTTAAACATGCTAGTTACCTAATATTTCATTAATAAATACCCTATTTTAGAAATATTAATATTTATTTTGAATATGATAATATATTTAGAAATTATTGTAATAAAACAAAATACCGTGCAAAATGCGAAACCTAGTATATATAAAATCAGGTCAATTTTTAAAGAAAACAATTTAGAGCGCAAGTTAACAGCTTCATATATAATATATGTATGTAAAATAAATTTCTAAATTCTCTGTGAATTGTGGGGAAATTGATTTTTTTTACTGCAGTTTATAAATGTTTTATTAGTTATTAAAATATCTTTTGTTCTGAGTTTATAATTACTATTAATTTTAACATAGAAAAACGATGATTATTAATTAATAAAGATAATGTGATTCTCTAAACAACAAGGTGAATGTGATTTTTGAGTTTTTAAGCTCATGGTTTTTTTTTTTTTAAATTTTATATTGTACTTTATTTAGAGTTGATACATATTTAATATTAATGATCAATAAAAATATAAATCATATATTCAAAATAAAATAAATTAAAATATAAACTCATCACATCAATGTAAATATAGCTTTTAAATATAAAAAGATTTATAGCATAAACTAAAGAACATTTTAAGTAGATGAATTATCCATTTAAGATTCAAAACTTGATTATATTCAACTCAAAATCGGCCTAATTAAGTGTTTATTATCTTTTTCGGGGTGTTATAATAGAACTTAAGTAAACTCAACTCGTTTTAATTTTGAAATTAATTGGAGTCAGTCATATGAATTATTTATCTTCACTCTGAATAATTTTAGACTATTTTTTCTAGTAGCTATAATGTCTCTAAATATTTTTAATTTATGAAGGTTTCCTAAAGGAGCAAGTGAGAATACAAGCGAAAGAGCGAGGGAGAAAGTGACTGAGAGCCTCGTATTGCATGTTGTGGGAGAGAGACTTACTACTGATAACAAAAGGATCATATTCCCAAAAACATTTCCTATTCCCCAAAATTGTGAACAAAGAAATATTACTGCTAAGTTCAGAGGTGGTATTCTTCATGTTGAAATGCCAAAAATTGGAATACCTTCAACGACAAGTGATAATATTGATAAAGAAGATAATCAAAATGATCAGAAAAAGAAAACAGATGAAGAAAAACATATCAGAAAACAAAATTTATGGGATAGTTATGTTAATCGTAATGAAAGCTGTGTTGGTTGGGATGAGATAAGAAAAGCAATGGATGATCGTGGTTCATCTATTCCTGGTTTAATGGCATGCATATCTTGGAATTTTTCATGCTGATTCTAATTGAGATGATAAAGTCGAGTATAATGAATGAGATGAACTTATCAATTTTATGGAAAATTCAAGAGAAGAAGAGCAAATGAATTTCTAGTTCTTGGTAGTAGGTGTTTCCATGTTATTGGGTTAGTCCTCGAAATGCCTGTTTCATCATAAGACAGAGAAGTTATGTCTGTCCAATTTAAATAATTGTTAATTAATTATTTAACAATCTTACTTAATAAACTCTAATAATATCTAATAAAATAGATATTAGAAATCAATCAAAGTTTATTAATATCTATAAAAAGTCTATCAATATGTTTATAAAAGTTTTTAAAAATAAAATTTTTGAAAGCTATTCATAACTTTATAAACTCTGCATAAATCATTAAAAATCTATAAATTCTATAAAAATCATTCAAAAAAAAAATCTATAAATATCTTAAAAAAATTTAATTGAATACACTTCTTAGGTTTATGAAAATATGAGCTATTGCTATCCAAAATGAATAAAGGATAATCAAACAATTTCAAGTTTATTCCCTAACAAGTTAAGGAATAAAAATGGAATACTCAAAACCAAGGAAGAATTGCTTCATTATTAGGAAAAGTATAATGGAACCAAATCATTTGCATGGGGGCTATAAAATTTTTGGCCATATATCAAGTAATTCTTTTTAAAATAAAATTTATATGAAACCATCTCATCGAAATTTAAATTTATATCACCTCATAATTTTTTTTATGTTATTATATTTTTATTGATTCTAATTAAAAATTCACACAGACCAAAATATATAATGTATTTTTTTTATTTTTCAATAAGCTATATGCAATAAGCTTAATTCATATATTTTCTTTATAAAGGTAATATTTAAATTTAATAAAAAAATAATAGTTTATGATGTAAAAATAGTTTGGATAAATTACTATTTAGTCTATAAAATTTGATCCAATTAACTAATTCATCCCTGTTTGAGAAGCTAATTAATTAGACTCTTAGTTGATTCAATCAGACTATTGAATCATTCAATCTAGTTTTTGTACTTTTTTGTTAAATTTTATAAAAAATAATGAAAATGCTTTTGTATAAATAATAAATATAATTTGATTTTTATTTTTTAAAAATAAAAAATTCAAATTAATAAAAGTGAATAATATTTATATAATAATTATATTTAATATCATCAAATTATAAAATTATTTATTATTATACAATTATATAATTATTATATATAATACAAAATAAAAAAATTTATATTAATAAAATTAAATAATTGTTAAATGATTATTATATAATTATAAAATTATTATTTAATTTTATTAATTTAAATTTTTTATTTTTAAATAATAAAAGTATATTTATATTTATTATATATACAACAACATTTTAGCTATTTTTCATGAATTTAACAAAAAAAAAATACAAAAATTGAATGGATGGACTAAATAGTCTAACAAAGCCAAAATTAGAGACCAATTAGTTAGTTTCTCAAAAAGTATAAATGAATTAGTTAATTAGATTTAATTTGAGGACTAAATAGTAATTTGTCCAAATAGTTTAAAAAATATAAGTAAAAAAAAAAAAAAAAAATTCAAAACTCACATAAAATGGGAGCCTGCGACTAGTTTAATTATAAATGGCTATAACTATGCAAGGGCTTAGTAAGTCTGGAAGGAAGACATCATACATATTGCTTCTTCTTCTTCTTCCTAGTGAGTTTAATTTAATAACCTACTAAATAAATAAATAAATAAAATTGACAATGAAATAGTCAGTTTGTAAAATGAAATGATTAATATTATACCATAATGAAGCACGGTTCTGTTACCAAATTTCCTACAATAAATTCTCATATTTAATTAATTAATTCTTCATTTTCCCCCTTTGCTCCATTTTTTTTAAAATTTTAGAATTAAATGATAAGTAAGAATTAAGGAAAGAAGAATTAATTGCATAATCTTCATTTTGCTTTTTAATTTGAGCTTTTAGCCAACAAATGATGAGTAAAGAGCACATAGACAATTTCAACTTTATTTCTTAACAAGTTATATCTAAGCTTTAACAAATATGAAAATAGAATCCTTGAGAGGCTTACTCAACAATACCACAAAATTAATTAAATATTCAACTATAAGTACAAAATGCCTGAACAATGTAGTTAATATAGTTTCATTCATAGGTAAATTAAAAAAAAATAAAAATTCAAAGCTAAAGGTAATTATGGAAATGCCAAGAATTAGAGGTGATGCCAATTTTATCGAGCCTGGGAAGTTTGTGGCCAAGTCTCCATGGTTGGAAGACAAAGATGCTCATTTTCCGAGCATAGATCTTCCTGGTTAGTTTAATAACCTACTTCTTTTTTTAGTTCCTTGTATTGAAAACTTAAATCGCCCAAGAATTCAATTCAATTGAGAAAACAATTACTTTCTTTTTTTACTTTTCAATTACATGAATTAATATAATTCTTCACTTTTAAAATAATTTTAAACTCTTACAAATATTGAAACTTATATAGTATTGGAATTGCCAATTACTGAGGTTAGAAAGTCTAATTATATATAAGTACGTTTAATACCTTATATTTAATGCGTGTGAGATTTATATTTTAATACTCCCCTTAAATAACAACTAAACCAAAATAATTTTTAATTAAACCTAGTTAATACTTGCAAATTTATGATGGGATATAGGTTGATATAATTAAAAGCCTAATACTGGTGAAGCAACAAATTTAATTACGCTCAGTCGACGCTTACAAATTTATAATGAGAATTGGACTGATACAATTGAAAATCCATTACTGGGCAAAAGACAATTGAAAAAAACACGTGCAAGAATTGAAATTAAATTAAACTTGAAATATATTGGAAATCGAAAGAAAAATTGAAATCTCTGTTTAAATTATGAAAAAATAGGTACAAAAATCATTTTTATGCTTTGATGCTAATACCATCTTATAAACATTAGAGCTTGTAGAGTTTTGAGAGTGTTAACCTCAAAAGTTAGTTATTGAAATTGGAGAATATAATTATATATAAACTCATTTAACATTTTATATTTAATCATATGAGATTTATATCTTAACACAAACCCATAAATTTTATCATTAATTTAATTAAATTGGATTCTTACCCATGAATTTAAATCGTGCCAGTATATAGGTTAAAGATCAGCTCAAGTCTATATAAACCTTACAATTTCTTTATATTTAATCAGTATAAGGTTACTGTAAATTATATATATATTTTAACACAAAGACAGACTATCTATCCGAGACTAGAAAATTTAATAATTTATACATGAAAAATTTATAAGTTATGATTTGAATCCTCCAAAAATTAAAAAAAAATATAAGTTATTAAATATACATTATATATATTTCAATCTTCGCACATTTTTCTATATATATAGAGAGAGAGAGCGTAATTACTGCAAAATATAAAAAATGGTATTATTATTATTATTTTTTTAAAATTGGACCCTCCAAAAATAAAAAAAAAAAAAAATTAGTCTATTACTACTAAATCGAATATAACTAGAATATTTAATGAATAAAAAATAATTTTAATAATGTTTAATTTATTTATATAGTTTTGAATTTTCTGATAAGCATTTTTGTTAATAATTTTCTAAGTATGTTGTTATTTTCCTTTTAATAATTTTCTAAGTATGTTGTTATTTTCCTTAACTAGAGTAAGCGTTAATTTGCCAATGTTTTTAAAATTAGACTGGAAGTTGAATTGATTTTTTTGCTAGTTTGTGATCCGATTGGTCCAATTGAGCCAATTTAATTAATCTGTTATTTTCTCTATTTTTTAAAAATTTTTAACTTTTTTAAACTCAAGACGGCATAATCTTACGCAAACTTCAATCCGATTGGTTCAATGATATTTTTGATTTTTCTGATTCACAGATCATTCGGTTTTCGTAACTTAAAAATGGACTAGTATTTAGTTTTTTGTTTCACCAGTCCAACTGGCGGGTCCACACTAAAACAATTTTCTTTCTGCTTATCTCTTAGTTAATTTCTTTTTGTATCTCTTGAATATTCAAAATAATTTTTAGAACAAAAAGAGCAAATTTGATTGGAGTGCAAGTGCAACAAGCAATGATATCATCGATGATCTCCAACTCTCATATTTACTAAAACAATTAATGGATCATCACCATTGTTAAAGACCCTAAATATAAACCCTAAATTGCTCTGCGTCTTGGCCAAAAAAAAAAAACAAGGACAGCTGTGGGAGA
Organism: Reutealis trisperma; assembly: GCA_947687605.1. Lineage (NCBI taxonomy): Eukaryota > Viridiplantae > Streptophyta > Magnoliopsida > Malpighiales > Euphorbiaceae > Reutealis > Reutealis trisperma. Next base: position 7,523,470 of record CANTUT010000012.1, on the reverse strand, counting down.
TGAGATACTACGTGCATGGTTATGAAAAAGCTGCTCATGATCTGAAAGTGCTTGAAAAGACAATTATTAAAAGTATGGTGGCTGGCTAATGGGCGCCAATACGGAAAAATTGGACATATGTGCAATAGAAAAAAAAATAAAAAATAAAAAATAAAAAATAAAAAATAAAAAAGCCATAATCACTTATATCAGTGTCTTAATACAGTGTTAAGGTGAAATCTTTAATTATTGAAGATTGTAAATTTTTAGTTAGCCGTTTAGATAGTGTTAAGTTTTCTTTCGTAAAAAGATCTGCGAACTCAGCTACTCACTTGATTGTTCAAGAAGCTAATTCTATGATAGAAAGTTTAGTTTGGGAGAATGTTTTATTAAGTTGAGTTATGTCTGTTTTATCATTGAATAAAAGAATCTTAAATTTTTCCTTAAAAAAAAAAAATATAGTGTTAAGGTGAAATTATTTTAAAAGTGGATGTGAAAATTTAAATATTAAGGTATTAAATTCCTCTCTATATAAAAAAAATAATCACAATTTTCACATGTTAATTAGGGTTAAATTAATTAAATTAATATTAAAAGTAGTTCTCAAATACTAAATAATAAAGCATGCAAATCCATGCATTGTGTCTCACACTCAAACCATTATTTTTTGAGTAAGGAAAGAAGTAATTGACTATGAATCTATTGCTCATGCCCTATATGCTATTACCAGTCGGCTATAGCTTGGTGTGCAAAGTGATCATCATATTAATTGTATATTCATGGTAGGCATTGCATCAAACTGGGCAGTTCTTAGCGGCAAGAACAATTGGGAAGGTCTTTTAGACCCTATCAATGATAATCTCCGCCACTATCTTATTAACTATGGTCAATTAACTGGAGCTGTTGTTGATGGTTTCAATGGCGTCAAGCAATCTGAAGCATATGCACTGAGCAGATATCCACCTGAGGCTTACTTTACTCAAGTGGGTTTACAAAATGGAAACCCATTTAAATACCAAGTGGTTGAATTTTTTTATGGAAGATCAGAAGAAGTCGAATTCAAAGATTGGAATATCCCTGGGCGATCTGCTTATTTTGGGTTTGTTGCTGTGACCACAGATGAAGGGAAAAATGTTTTAGGGAGAAGAGATATTGTAGTTTGCTGGAGAGGCACTATTTTGCCCATTGAATGGCTTAAAGATTTTGATTTTGCTGATCTTTTCCCTGCTTCTGATATATTTCCTAATACTAATGCTAAGGTGCACAGAGGTTTCCATAGTGTTTACACAACAAAAAATGATGAATCAGACTACAACAAGTATAGTGCCAGAGAGCAGGTATGTTACTCATCCTTTGTTACTTTTCTATCTGTCTTAAATCCTATTAGCAGTACTAAACACTGATAATTATATATACAAAGTATTAATTTTATTCGTGCCATTGATTGATAATAATAAATTAATGAACTTACTTCTTATTGTAACTACTCTAAGGTTCTAGCAACTGTGAAGAGACTTGTGAACAAGTATGCGGATTTAAAGGAGGATGTGAGCATAACAGTGACAGGCCACAGCTTAGGTGCAGCCTTAGCAACCTTAAATGCTACAGACATAGTTTTCAATGGATATAACAAGCCAAGTGGATCAGACACCAGTTTTCCTGTCACAGCCTTTGTATATGCAAGTCCTCGTGTAGGAGACAAAGCCTTTCAAGAAGTATTCAATGGACTAAGTGATGCTCTTCATCTTTTACGCCTGAGAAATAATAAGGACATTGTTCCTGATCTTCCCCCACAAATTCTTCCTGTTTTTCCCCTACAAATTCTCGGCTATGTAGATGTTGGTGAGGAGCTTTATCTTGACACCACAATTTCACCTTACATTAAAGATATAGCTGCTAATGTGCTAGCACATGATTTGAATCTTTATCTTCATGGAGTTGCTGGTTATCAAGGCAAGAATAAAAAATTTAAGTTGGTTATTGATCTTGATCTTGCACTTGTGAATAAATACAACGATATTTTAATTGATACTTGTAAAGTGCCTACTAGTTGGTGGAGTAATGTGTTTAGACAAGGTATGGTTCAAATGGGTAGTGGCCATTGGAAGCTGCATGATTATTTGCCTAGCCCTCCATTAATTGAAGATGCATATGTCCCTGAGACTAATGCTTAATGGCATGAAGTAATTAATTAATGGCATGTCACATTTTAGTAATATCTATTGTGACATTGGGTAATAAATATATAAAGGAAGTGTGATGTTTGATAAGAAATAATCTCCTCCTCTGCTCTAGTATGTAAATGCAGTGGGATGGTTCAGCTTCTTTTTACTGTATCTCATGTTTGTAATAATTAATAAGATGATGATGAGTGACATTTGAATGGTTTCAAACTTTCTACTTTCTAAAACTATCATATTATATGTTTGAATTTCAAATGGAATCCAATTAACAGGAGATTTTTATAAAAGAGGGATGATAAAATTGCTTGAAAGCAGGAAAAATTTTTATACCAAACCAATTAGAGATGAAATATTTTAGCTAATATAACCTTTTTTTATCTATTTTTTCTTCGTAAAAAGATATCAATACTTTTTTTTTTTCCTTTATATATTCTTATCTTAAATTAAAAATAGATTTAATGATTGGGCAGAATGAATTAAATTGAGTTAAGTTGAGATTTTCTATTATTGATTCAAGCCTAGTCCAACTAATCACACTTAATGTTTTGCCTAAGATGGGCCCAAAATAATAAAATACATTAAAATATTAATTTTTATTATTCAATTTAGTCGAACTCAATGTAATTTTGACTTAAAAACTCGGATTATTCAGAAAGTGTACTTCAAGTAAGTTGGGTCTGATTGATCTTCAGGATATAAATTCAGTCAAAACTTGTACCTCTTAATATTAAATTTGTGAACAAATCTACTTGAAAAATTAAAAATAACACAATTTAGGACTGCTACATATTATATGTTTGATATTATTAATTCATTCTTTGATTCCGCAAATCACTTTTCATGATTAAATTAGAAAAAATTGTAGATTTTAATTTAAGGAAAAAAAAGTTTTACAATAGAAATTCATATATTCTCATTGGTCTAAATTTAGTTGATGTATTTTATAACAGACTTACTGGAAAGAAAGTCTTTAATTAGGACATACTATAACCTTGAAAAGAACATAAAAATATGCAAAAAAAAAAAAAAAAAAGGAAATTAAAAAAGAAAAAAAAAAGTAAAAATTTTTGATTAAAAAACCTTCATACGATGAAAGAGAGAGAATTGTGTTTTCTGTTTAAATTCATCACACCTAGAATTGTAAGGAGGAAGCTGAAAGAGTGAGGGTGGCTATTGAAAGAAAACAATGGAAAGAATAGAATTTACCCTCTGTTTAGAAAGGGTGGAAAATGGAAGCAAAGAAAGAGAGAGGATTGCAAAATGGTAAGATATTCTATATTTTTCATTGTTTGGAAACAAAAAGAAAATAGGGAGTTATGAAAATAGGGAGTTGAAAAAGGTACATTACAAATTTAAAGAGAAAATGAATGGAAGGTAAGTAAATTACAAATTTCTCCATACTATAATTTTTTATAACTACAAATAAAGATATATTTATAATTTTAGCGTAACAAAATAAAATTTCGTATATTTTTCTTTCTCCTATTTTTCAACCCTCTCCCAAATAAAAAGTAAAAATAATATTTTCTATCTCCAACTTTCAGTTCTCTTATTTTCACTTACATCTCATTTTCTTTTCTCACTAGAAATTTCTTCTAAACATAGGGGTAATGCCACATGTTTTTTTATTTTTTCTGAAATATATAAACACATATATAAATAAAGAAGAGACACGTACATATTTAAAAATTATGTGTCTTTTAAATAAATTAAATTATTAGGCTTTATTATTATAAATTGAAGCCACGTGTCAAAAATAATATATATATATATATATATATATATATATATATATATATATATATATATATATATATATATATATATATATATATATATAAATTAGAAATGACAGACTTAAAAAAAGTACTAGTGGTATTATCCTCAATTCAAAACCAATTCAATCCAAACTTACAATTGACTTAATGAGAAAAAAAATAAACTTAATTTTTAAAAGAACTACAATTATATCCAAACATTTTAAAATAAATTATTTTACATTAATTTCAAATTTTAATTATAATTGTATCAATTTGATTTAAATTACGCACATTATTTTTTGCAATATGGGATTAATAGAGTTAATTATGATAGAGTTGAGTAATTTAGTGATAAGTAGGCCGGGGTAGAAAAAAAAATAATAAGTATAATAGGCTGATATTTTTATTTAATTTTGTGAAATGAATAAAATAACAACTAAATTTCAAAATTAAAAATTTGGAATAACATAGTATATTTCAAAAGATTTGCATATATAACAGTAATTTTTCATCATTATGCCAATTCAATTCAAAATTTTCAAGCAATTTCAGGCCAACTTAGCCTACCATCTTAATTGTGACTTTGAATATGACAAACCCAACATAGGAAAGATCTTCAATGGAATTTTGGAAAGGGATTGGGTAACCAAAACTCAGTTAAGGATAAGTAAAGAATTTCAACTTTACTTCCTAACAAGTTTTACCCCATAAATGATAACGAAATATATGAGTTTACGCAGCGTAAATAAAAAAAAAAATCTAATTTAGGGTTTCAAAGGGTTTTCTGTATTATTTGATATCCCAAATAGGTTAAAAATAAAAGTTTAAATGGGAGGCCTGAAACTCTAGGTATAAAACTGTAAAAAATAGCGAAATTACAAAATTACTATGAGTAAAAATAGGCAATTAAACAAAATGGACGACACAGACTGCTCCTAAATCAGAGCTAAATAATAAGATTTACGACAGAAATAAAAAGTTTTCATAAATTGAAAAACTGTCATTTTAGTAGTCCAAACGAAAAAATTTGGGCAAAAAAATGATGTCGCTCATCGCCAAAGGCAAGAACTTTGAATCGTTGGCTTGTTTAGTTTTAAATTATATATTTATAAGGTCTAAAATCGCAGTTGACTATTGCTAGTATTTTTTGTATTTGGATTATTATTTATACCAAAGGGTCAGGAATGTTTTTGAAATAACCTCCACGACATTAGTTGAATGCAGTGGTAAATTTTTGAACAAGAAAAAGTATGTGTTAAAAAATTATTTGAATTTAAAAAAAAAAAAAAATTATTTCGCCTCCAAAATGAAAAAGTTCGAGAGAGTGCTAACCTAAGAATATTACAAAATTAATTAAATCAACCAAGGAAGAATTGCTTCATTATTAAGAAATTAAAACTATATACATGAATGAAAACTATAAATACATACGCTCAATCAATATAGTTTCATCCAAACACACATACATATTTTAATTATTACAATTTCGAAATCGCTTTGGCAATGGCTACACCTGCACAACAGACAGATCCTGTCCAGTATGAGGATTTTGATCCCATGACTGAATGGAAAGAGGAAGCAGGAGCCAACATCTTGCTTTTATATGTTCCTGGTAGGTTAAATAACATTTTTTTTTTCTTTTAGAAAAAATAATCCGTATGCTATATAAATTAAAATTAAATAATTAATTTATTTTCTGCAGATTTCCGACTGGAGCAAATGAGGGTCACGCATTCGAATATATCCCGTGAGATTAGAGTTTCAGGAGAGAGGGCGCCCATCAGTACTACTGATCAAAACAAATGGAAAAGATTCAATAAATCATTTACTATTCCAGAAAATTGTGATGTGCAAAAAATGGATGCCATCTTCAACGAAGGAGTTCTTACAATTAAATTGCCAAAAGTTACAATTACACCATCTCCAATACCTTCAGAAAATGAGAAGAAGCAGTATGAGGATTTTGATCCCACCTCTGAATGGGTAGAAGAAGCAGAAGCCAACATCTTGCTTTTACATCTTCCTGGTAAGTTAAATAACTTTTCTTTTTTCTTTTAGAAAAAATAATAATTCGTATTTTTTAAAATTTTTCTCTTCCACTCTTCCTTGTTATTTTGAAAATTAAATAATTTATCATAATTAATAACTCATGTTCAAAGCATGAAATTTTGACTCAAATTTAACATTTTAAACTCAGCTAAAATTAAATGATAAATAATCAAATTGTTATGATTTGTTTTTACCAACATCCGCTTTAAACACTCGCTTTAAAGAAAAAAAATCTTAGCTGAACCTAATTCACTATATCATATTACGAACTATTTAATTGTGATTTTCCTTTTTAAATAATAATTCACTATAAAGTGAATATAATAATTAACGATCTGAATTATAAGGTGTATATTATAATTAAAATGTCAACGTATAATATGATTATTAGTAACCCATAATAGGGCGTGAAGAATTTCTCCGCTTTGAACACTCCATATGTTTTTTTTTCTACTGGTCTAATTTTTAAAGAGAAACAAGTAACTTATTATAACATGTAAAATTAAATAGGTATTATTTTTCTCTCTTTCTATTAATGACTACATACTATTTTTCCCATTCCTCTTTTATGGTAAAAGTAAATATAGTTTTTTTTTAGCTTTATATTAATGACTAAAGAATATTTTTTTTTTCTTTTCTCTTAGGTAAAAGTAAATATAGTTTTTTTTTTTTTAAGCTTTATATTAATGACTAAAAAATTTTTTTTTTCTTTTCTCTTTTATAAGTATTTTAACTTGATTTTTTGCAATGATTCTTTAACATTTTCTTTTATGTATGAGATGGTCATTTCAATTTTTTAAAAATTAGAATAATTCAAAAGCTTTAATATTATAAATAATTTTCCAAGAAAAATTTTACCAATAAATATTTTTATCTATAAAAAAGGAGACTAATTTTTTGAGAAATAAATTGTATATTCATAATAAAATAAATTAAAATATAAATTCATCAAATCAATGTAAAATATAGTTTGTAAACATAAAAAGATTTATAACATAAATTAAATGACTTTTTATGTGTTTAATCAATATGTATGTGTTGTTGTGAAATTCGGGTTAATTTCCACCAATAACAACAATATTCACCTTGAGAACTATTATCCAGGTGACTAGAGTGTGAACGATTGAACTAAAAATCACCCAAAAGAAAAATTCCCAGGTAAGTGGTGAGGTCACAACGGTCCAACTTAAAAACCACTTTCCTAGACAGAATTTAACCAATACAAGTAATTTTAATAGCACAATAATTCACTACAACTATACCCGACAATAGCTATTAAATAGACACAAAATAACATAAAGAGAACACCAGAAATTTAATGAGGTTCGGCCAATTTTGCCTACGTCCTCGGACACTACCAAAATAATATTTCACTAACTTGAAGAAATATTACAAAAGAGAGAGAGAGAAGAAAATTGCCTTAATATAGGAAAGGGCAATTTTGGGATGAGAAAAACTAAAGGGAGGAGGAGTCTATTTATAACTAAAGACTGCTCCCATTTTTCTTCAAATTCCCGATGTGGAAATTTTACAAAACCAACAAATCTCCACCTTGGAAAATTCCAAACAATTCTCTCACAAATTCAAATTTCAGTAGTGTCATCTAATGCGCTTTGAAGCGCCAATCTTCAAATTCTGATAACATTAATCAAGTCCAAACAGTGTTGGAACTTGATAGCTGTAACTACTTTTGTCAACATATCAGCAGGATTCTCAGTGGTCCGGATCTTCTGGATTATGACTCCACCTTCTTTTAGAATCTCTCGTACAAAGTGATATCAAACATCAATGTGCTTCGTCCTTGCATGATAAACCTGGTTCTTTGCTAAGTGAATAGCACTCTGACTATCACAATGCACTTTGATGTGCTTCTGTTCAATTCCCAGTTCACTAAGTAACCCTTAAAGCCAAATTGCCTCCTTCACAGCTTCTGTAACTACCATATACTCTGCTTCTGTAGTAGACAAAGCCACTGTTGACTGTAAAGTGGACTTCCAACTAACTGATGCCTTTGCAAAAGTAAACACATAACCAGTAGTTGATCGACGTTTGTCCAAATCACCTGCGTAGTCAGAATCACAATACCCAACTACGTACTGACCTTCTTGCTTGTCCTGCTGAAATACCAAACCAACATCTGCGGTGTTCATAATATACCGTAGAATCTATTTCACAGCTTACCAATGCTCCTTTCCAGGATCATGCATATACCTGCTTACAACCCCAACTGCTTGTGAAATATCAGGCCTTGTACACACCATTGCATACATCAAACTACCAACAGCACTTGCATACAATACTTTTGACATGTATTCCCGTTTTGCATCATTCTTTGGTGACATGGATGCACTAAGCTTGAAATGAGGAGCAAGTGGTGTACTAACTGCTTTTGACTTCTCATTCATGCCAAAACGTTTTAGTACCTTCCTTAAATATTCCTTTTGAGACAAACAAAGCCTCCACAATTTCCTATCTCTTGAAATTTCCATGCCGAGAATCTTCTTTGCTTCACCAAGATCCTTCATCTCAAACTTCCTATTCAATTGAGTCTTTAATTTCTCAATTTCTGTCTGACTCTTGGAAGCTATCAACATATCATCAACATAAAGAAGAAGATATATATAGGATCCATCTTGTAGCTTGCGTAAGTACACACAATGATCATATTTGCTTCTTGTATACTTCTGCCCTATCATAAACTTATCAAATCGCTTGTACCACTGCCTTGGAGATTGCTTCAATCCATACAGCGATTTTTTCAATTTGCATACCATCTTTTCTTTTCCAGCAACTTTGAATCCATCTGGCTGAGTCATGTAGATTTCCTCATCCAAGTCTCCATGTAAAAATGCAGTTTTTACATCCATCTGAACTAGTTCCAAATCCAACTGTGCTACCAAAGCCAACAAGATTCTAATGGAGGAATGCTTTACAACTGGAGAAAATACTTCATTATAATCAACTCCTTCCGTCTAATCGTAGCCTTTAGCCACCAATCTTGCTTTGTAGCAAACATTATTCTTGTCAGGAAATCCATCTTTCTTTGCATATACCCATTTGCACCCAATTGCCTTCTTTCCCTTCGAAAGACTAGCTAGTTTCCATGTCTGATTCTTTTGAAGGGACTGCATTTCTTCATTCATGGAAATCCTCCACTTTTTCTGTTCTAAACTTTGAACCGCTTCATTAAAAGTGGTAGGAACATCATCGATTGCAATTGGTGATGCAGAAGAGACCATATCAGCATAACGAGTAGGTTGTCTAATGGTCCTCTTTCCTTTTCTTAGTGCAATTGATTCATGTTGTTGTAGAGGTTCTTGGGTCTGAACCTCTTCTTCATTTGACTCTTCTTCTACCATAGGAGAGTCAACATTAGTTTCTTTATTGGCTGGAATAATTCTATTACTATCAAACTCCACCTGTTTGGAAGTACCCTCCACCTGCTGTGGAGTACCATCTGTCTGTTCATTAGTTACCTTTCTCAACATGGTAGATTCATCAAAGGTAACATCCCTGCTGAAGATTACTTTCTTTGTCTCTGGACACCAAAGACGATAGCCTTTTACACCAGATGTGATCCCCATAAATATTGCCTTCTTTGCTCTTGGATTCAGCTTTGACTCCTTAACATGATAATATGCAGTGGAACCAAATACATGTAAGGAATCATAATCTGTAGCAGGTTTTCCAAACCATTTCTCTAATGGTGTCTTACCACCAATAGCAGTCGATGGTAAACGGTTGATAAGGTGACAAGCATATACCAAAACCTCAGCCCAAAATTCTTTGCCCAACCCAGCATGGACAACATACACCGAACCTTCTCTAGTAATGGCCGGTTCATACGCTCAGCCACCCCATTCTATTGTGGTGTATTTCTGACGGTGAAGTGCCTGACAATACCTTCATCTTCACAGACTTTCAAAAAAGGATCATTTTTGAACTCTCCACCATTGTCTGTTCGTAGACGTTTGACTTTTCTACCTGTTTGAGTCTCTATCATCTTTTTCCATTTAAGGAAAATTCCCAACACCTCATCCTTCGTCTTCATCGTATACACCCAAACTCTTCAGGAAAAATCATCAACAAAGGTAACATAATAGTGTTTTCCTCCCAAAGAAGTTGTCTTGGAAGGCCCCCATACATCTGAATGAACATAATCCAAAATACCCTCAGTATCATGGATTGCTGTTCCAAATTTCACACTTGTCTTCTTCCCTTTGATGCAATGCTCACAAAAATTCAATTTGCAAGCCCGTGCTCCTTTCAATAATCCTTGATCTGTTAGTAATTTCAAGGATTTTTCTTCAGCATGCCCCAAACGCATATGCCATAACCTGGTTGCTTCTGACTCCTGATCATTAGTAGAAGCTGTTACTGCTGCTGTCCCAACAATTGTACTACCCAGAAAGTAATACACATTGTTTCTCTTTCGAATTCCCTTCATTATCACAAGTGCTCCAGAGATAATCCTCATTATCCCATCCTTTGCTCTTACTTCTAAACTTTTTGATTCTAAGGTTCCCACAGAGATGAGATTTCTCATTAAATCTGGCACATAATGAACACCTGTTAAGGTTCTGATTGATCCATCCTGATTCCTCAAGCGAATTGAACCGATCCCATGTGTGTCAAGAGGGGAATTATTTGCTGTGTAGACAACTCCACCTTTTAGTTCTTTAAAATCAAAGAACCATTCTCTATTTGGGGTCATATGGTGGCTACAAGCTGAATCTAGCAACCATGAGCTAGAACTACTGGTTGATGGTGTAGCAGCAAATGAGAAGTCTGAATCTGCTTCATCATACTCAGCTACATTTGACTCTGAGACAGTCTTTCCCTTTTCAGGTTTGCCTTTATTCTTTAGCTTGGGACAATCTTTCTTCCAGTGCCCCTTTCCTCGACAAAAGGCACATTCATCTTTACTCAGTCTGGATTTTGACTTTGATCTCCCTCTCCTTCCTTTATTCTGGCTCTGCAAACGGCCTCTAACAACAAGAGCTTCAGTTTTTACACTTGTATTTTCTTGCTTTTCTTTCTTTCTCAATTCATAACTATACAAGGCAGCAGTTACTTCACTGAGAGACACAGCAACCTTCCCATGAAGTAGAGTAGTTTCAAGGTACTCAAACTCATCAGGAAGTGATCCCACCAACATCAGAGCCAGATCTTCATCATTAAAAGTTACATCCATATTCATCAATAAAAGTTACATCCATATTCATCAAATCAGTCACCAGCTGATTAAAGCTGGTAATGTGATCATTCATAGTGGTACCGGGTACATAATTAAAGCGGAACAATCTCTTCTTCTTATAGAGCTTGTTCTGACTACTTTTCATCAAGAACTTCTCCTCCAGTGCCTTTCATAATTTATTTGCAGAAATTTCTTTCGAAAATGCATACTTTTGCTCTCTAGAAAGACACGATCGAATTGTACCACATGCCAATCTATTAATAGTCTTCCATTCTTTCTCCTCAACTTCCTTTGGTTTTTCTTCTTCAATGGCAATATCTAGACCTTGCTGAAAAAGAGCATCTAGAACCTTACTTTGTCACATGCCGAAATGACCGGTGCCATAAAAAATCTCCACTGCAAATCTGGCATTTGTTACAGTAGTTCTTGCCAAAATTGACGATGATGAAGATGTGGATGCTTTTGTACTATCTGTCATTTCTGCTGCAAATTCTATTTAATAGCTGTTAATGCGGAATGCCAATTAGCCCAAGAAAATTTTTTCTGATGTGGAAGATCAGCCTAAGCCGCAACCACAGAGCATACTAAAATAAACCAAGAGCTCTGATACCAATTGTTGTGGAATTCGGGTTAATTTCCACCAATAACAACAATATTCACCTTGAGAACTATTATCCAGGTGACTAGAGTGTGAACGATTGAACTAAAAATCACCCAAAGGAAAAATTCCCAGGTAAGTGGTGAGGTCACAACAGTCCAACTTAAAAACCACTTTCCTAGACAGAATTTAACCAATACAAGTAATTTTAATAGCACAATAATTCACTACAACTATACCCGACAATAGCTATTAAATAGACACAAAATAACATAAAAAGAACACTAGAAATTTAACGAGGTCGGCCAATTTTGTCTACGTCCTCGGACACTACCAAAATAATATTTCACTAACTTGAAGAAATATTACAAAAGAGAGAAAGAGAAGAAAATTGTCTAAATATAGGAAATGACAATTTTGGGATGAGAAAAACTAAAGGGAGGAGGAGTCTATTTATAACTAAAGACTCCTCCCATTTTTCTTCAAATTCCCGATGTGGGAATTTTACAAAACCAACATGTGTGACATATGAATCAAATTAATTAAACAAGTTATATCATGTTTAATGTGAGTTTTACAAATCAATATAATGTTCTATCTTATTATTTAACATGTTTTAAACCAATGAACGATCCATTTGAGACTCAAATCAACTCAAACCCGCCTAATTACGTGTAATCTAATTAAGTGTTTATTATCCTCTTTGGGGGCATTATAATATAATTCAACTCAACTCATTCAATTTTAATTTCAAAATTAATTGAAGTCAGCTATATCGATTATTTATTTTCACACTGAACGATTTTGAACTACAACAGTTATAACGCTTCTAAATCATTTTGGATTGTTGATTTAAAATCTTTTTTTTTTTTTTTGTATGTAGGTTTCCAAAGGCAGCAACTTAAGGTACAAGTGACAAGTAGCCTTAAATTGCGTGTTATGGGAGAAAGACTCGTTACTGATAACAAATGGATCAGATTTGAAAAAACATTTCCGATTCCCCAAAATTGTGAACAAATGAATATTACTGCTAAGTTTGAAAGTGGTATTCTTCATGTTAAAATGCCAAAAATCAGAATACCTTCGACGAAAAGTGATAATATTGATAAAGAAGATAATCAAAATGATCAGAAGAAGGAAACAGATGAAGAAAAACAGATCAGAAAACAAAATTTCTGGGAAAGTTATGTTAATCGTGATGAAAATTGCGTTGCGTGGAATGAGATAAGAAAAGCAATGGATGATCGTGGTTCATCTATACTTGGTTTAATGGCATATCTTGGAATTTTTCATGCTGATTCAAATGGAGATGATAAAGTCGACTATAATGAATTAGATGACCTTATGAGTTTCATGGAAAATTCACCTTTTAGTATTCAAGAGAAGAAGAGCAAATGAATTTCTAGTTCTTGATAGTGTTTGTTGCCATGTTATTGGATTATTCGTCGAATGTCTGTTTCATAATAAATAAGACAGCGAAGTCATGTCTATCTGTTATTTTTCTAATAAATTTCATGTATATATTTGATTTTATTTATTGATATTTAAGTGAGTCTTTTATACTTATAAATGGAGATTAGTTTGGGATTAATGGGATCATGGAAATTATTGGTGTTTGTGGTTCCGCAAAATCAGGAAAGTGGCAATTGCTAGATTTGTCAATAATAGTCCCACATCTAAAAATTACAAAATAATCAAAAACCATATAAGTAATAAAAGGGCAACCATTCAATTGACTAGTGCTAGTCATTTTAGTTATGGTTGCACCTAAATCTTTCACTTCCTATCTTCACCTCCTACCTTCACAATTTAATTTAATTCAACTTTCTCAATTCAATCAAAATCAAAATTATAACAAGATTTGTGGGAGATACGGATCTCTAGTGTGGCTGTAACTGTCATAGATTAAGATTTGCTCATATTGGAATGAATATGATATATTATGTTAACACAATCTTCACAATTAAATGTAAAATAAATGATTGAGAATTTTTTGAAAAATTAAAATTAAAAATTTTTTAAAATTGGGAATCATAGTGTAAAAATAAATTTCAACCATTTATTTTGCTTAATGATTGAAATTATACGAATATAATCTATTATATTCATCCCAGCTGATCAGGCTTGATCAAGATGTAAAAGGAATGGGCTGGATCTTTTCTCCTTGGGCCTGAGCCTAGTACCTGCGAAGGAGAAGAAAAGGATCAAGGAGGAGCCGGGCCTTTAGCCTGACTAGAACCCTCCGATGATCAAGTCAGTCATCTTTTCAGAGTGTTTGAGTGTTAGAAAAGGGGTGAGAGAGTGCAGAGTTTCAACTCCCTGTGCTTAGGCTTTCCTTTCCCTTTTGTATGATATCTGGGTTAGGTACGTGTCACGACCCACCTTTTGAGCCGCAACGGTCCTAGGGCATGGGTAGCCATAAGGGCACCAAAACCCGTAGAACCCATTCCACTCATAATCAATTGACATTCATTACATTGAACCATATCCCAAGACCGTAGCCTAATCATATTTCCTTAATACCCATTACTTTCTATCATTTCCACTTATAATATCATTTACACATATAACTTGTAAAACCTTTAAAGTTTCCTTTCATGTCATTAACTCAACGTTCAATAGTTCATATATAATGACAATAACAGTTATGATATAAATCATATTATACAAACATCCTTTAACATATTAATGCTAACCCATTAATAACCATTCATGTTACATATGGACCTTATAGCTTTCAATAACCATGGAGCTCTACCTACAACATCGAAACTTATCAAAACAGTTTCCAAGCGAAGGATGGGCTTGGGACTTTTACTTTGCTAACTCATTGACTGTACCTGAAAAGTTTAAACCACTAAAATATGAGACAGAGCTCAGTGAGTACATAATAAAACTGTATGAAGTAAGCAAGTGGTAGGTGGTTTAGTGATAATTTCTTATAGCAATGAAGTGAAACGAATAAAAAATCATTCTTATGGAATAGTTTTCCATATACAGTAATTATTGCATTTTTAGCAGAATATTTCCTTTATGGAAACGGTGTGTTTCCCACATTATCATTATCACTTGAGTGGCGGCTTACGCCTTGCTCACTCCCATTTCAGTCACACGTACAACTGATCGGGTCGCACGTACTGGGGGCCATAAACCCTTCCCAGCTAGGGTTCGGATACTCTTTACCCTATCCGCAGGTTCATTACCATTGTGCACAATGTCTGATGTATTGCCCCACATCAGAGGGGTATTCTGCTTGCCACGATATCATTAAAACATTTTTCCTTTCCATCCATGAAATACTTCAATGGATAATATATCAATAAATAATCAAATTTTCCATCATTGATCATATTAGGAAATGAAGCAATAAGGCTCATTTGGCCAAGTGCCATAAGGGATATTTAATTCAATAATTGGTAAAACATATCATGCATGCCAAAGAATTGCAATGCATTTTAATTAGGAAAGTGATCCAACATTTAGGCTTATACTTAAAGCACAAGAAATGTAATATTACAATGGATAATATATAATATCAATTGGGTTCTCATTATTAATCATATTATAAGATCAAACAATATAGACTCATTTGGCCAAGTGCCATAAAGAAATGTTTGGTTCACTTTGGCTCAATAATCAAGGAAGTATTATATCAACGGTTCAATATTCAATAAGCAGATTAAGCTTCTCAAGAAATCAAGATTTTGGAATATCAATGAGCCATTCAACTTTTCAAGGCATAGAAACAATTCAACCATTAAGGTTGGAATAATAAAGGTTCAAGTATATGGAACAAGGAATATTATATTATTAAGTACTCACCTTTTGTTCCTTAGCTCCTATACCGATAGTTCTAGTGCAGATTATAACGAGGCTCCTCGGTATCCCGAGCAATGCCTTTGCCTTTCGATTCTACAAATATACCCAAATAATCATACATTAATTCCTACTCTTTTAACTTACTAATCTCATTCTAACTCAACTTAACATTAACTTCCTACTACTAATCACCAAAACATATTCCAATACATTAAGCAATACATACATAAACACATTAATTATTTACTCACTTTATTCCAAAATCCCATGTTGTCCAAATCCTTTCATTAAAACAATTAGGTCCCTTTTTCCTTCCTAATTCCTTAATTAAATTTTATGTTTATCAAACTAATACTCAAACAATCAACATTCATCTACCAATTGAAACTAATCTCTTTCAATTCCCATAAATCCTAACTTTACCAAATTGGGATGATTTGGGGAAAATCCAAAATTTCTCAATCAAATCTCAAATTGATCTTGCCAAGATGAAATTAATGCCATGCAAAGCCTACCACAATAATCAAACATTAAACTACACTTCATATTACATACTTTCCTTATATCATGCATTATGCCTTCAAGAATTTTAATTTTTGAATAAAATCTCTAAATTCAAATTTTACATTTTTAAACCACTTTTCAACATCCCAAATAACCTTAGATATTGTAAAAAAAATTTTGGACACTTCCCCTAAAAATCCTAGTTTGGCCGAACCTTATGTAACATTCTTCCTTATTGATCTTTCATGCTTCCCTTGTTATTATTCACCTATTAAACCCCAAATCCTTAACCCCAATTCTCATATTTCATCACTTAACATGCCAAACTAACTTCCTTCAAATCATTCCACCAAAATCCAATCATAGAGATTAAAAGAAAAGGAATAATTGCTAACAATTTATCATACTTAAGCTAAAGAAAGAAAGGAATTATTTAAGCAATAAATCTCACCTTGAAATGCTTCAAATTTAGCTCTAAGTTGAAGAATGAGTTGGGAGGTTTTTTGGTCTTTGATGGGGGTGAATTTTTGGTGTAGGTTACAAATGAAATGGTTTAACACAATTTTATTTTATATACAAATAAAATCAATGGTGGTGATTTAATCACACAAGATCAATGGTCACATTTTTGCTTGAAATGGAGGGCTAAGATTGATCAAGATGGATGGTTGAGATGGCCCTTAGGTGTATGGTGAATAAGCATCAAAATAATGAATACCATCATCACCAAAGTGAACATAATCATGGTGATGGAAAAGTAGGAGGCTTAGGTGTAAAGTTGGCATAAATCAACAAATATAGCTAACCAAATTCCTTTCTCATCCTAACCCCTAATTAACTTGTTCTAACCATTCTTTAGTCAAGCTCCACCAAAATTTGAGGCCTTAGGGCCGGCCACTCCATGGGCTTGGGCTTTGAGTCCGAAAGCCCATCAACAAGTCCACCCGAAACGTTTCCCGAACTTAAAAATTTTTCGTAACTTTTTCCTTTCCTTTTCACTTAGCATTTTAAATCTTACCTTCCCATATCATAATAAGCTTAAACTAATCCATTTTTCCTAAAATTAATTCAATCATACATACAATAAATATTCCTATCTCATAAAAATACACACTCAAGCACTTAACACCAACAAGAGTCTCTGTCATTCTATCACTATGTCATTGATACTATACTCATAAAATTTATATTTTATAGTATTATTATAACTCCGATGAGCTATGGAGACCTTGGGTATTACAGTACGTCTGACATCTTTCTTTTGAGAAAGGACATGCTCTGTCATTTGACCATGCTGGTTGGTGAGAGTTGGTAGCAGGCGCATGTCCCTGTCCCATCCCTAGGGATGTCTGGTAATAGGAGTGTCAGGGCATGGTGCAGATTGTCTAAGGACTGATCCTCCTGCTGGATGACTGGACATGTCATCAGAGGACTTCGGCCATTACTTGCTCAGCAAGTCATCCGGCGGATGAAAGAGAGGAGTGGCATCTAGTCCGAAGGCCTTTGGACTTAGGTCGTTCGAGGGTCCGGCCAATGGGCCTTTTTTCCTTTTATTATAGCCTCTGGAGGCCTTGTGTAATACCCAAGGTCTCCATAGCTCATCGGAGTTATAATAATACTATAAAATATAAATTTTATGAGTATAGTATCAATGACATAGTGATAGAATGACAGAGACTCTTGTTGGTGTTAAGTGCTTGAGTGTGTATTTTTATGAGATAGGAATATTTATTGTATGTATGATTGAATTAATTTTAGGAAAAATGGATTAGTTTAAGCTTATTATGATATGGGAAGGTAAGATTTAAAATGCTAAGTGAAAAGGAAAGGAAAAAGTTACGAAAAATTTTTAAGTTCGGGAAACGTTTCGGGTGGGCTTGTTGATGGGCTTTCGGACTCAAAGCCCAAGCCCATGGAGTGGCCGGCCCTAAGGCCTCAAATTTTGGTGGAGCTTGACTAAAGAATGGTTAGAACAAGTTAATTAGGGGTTAGGATGAGAAAGGAATTTGGTTAGCTATATTTGTTGATTTATGCCAACTTTACACCTAAGCCTCCTACTTTTCCATCACCATGATTATGTTCACTTTGGTGATGATGGTATTCATTATTTTGATGCTTAGTCACCATACACCTAAGAGCCATCTCAACCATCCATCTTGATCAATCTTAGCCCTCCATTTCAAGCAAAAATGTGACCATTGATCTTGTGTGATTAAATCACCACCATTGATTTTATTTGTATATAAAATAAAATTGTGTTAAACCATTTCATTTGTAACCTACACCAAAAATTCACCCCCATCAAAGACCAAAAAACCTCCCAACTCATTCTTCAACTTAGAGCTAAATTTGAAGCATTTCAAGGTGAGATTTATTGCTTAAATAATTCCTTTCTTTCTTTAGCTTAAGTAAGATAAATTGTTAGCAATTATTCCATTTATTTTTATCTCTATGATTGGATTTTGGTGGAATGATTTGAAGGAGAGTTAGTTTGGCATGTTAAGTGATGAAATATGAGAATTGGGGTTAAGGATTTGGGGTTTAATAGGTGAATAATAACAAGGGAAGCATAAAAGATCAATAAGGAAGAATGTTACATAAGGTTCGGCCAAACTAGGATTTTTAGGGGAAGTGTCCAAAATTTTTTTTAACAATATCTAAGGTTATTTGGGATGTTGAAAAGTGGTTTAAAAATGTAAAATTTGAATTTAGAGATTTTATTCAAAAATTAAAATTCTTGAAGGCATAATGCATGATATAAGGAAAGTATGTAATATGAAGTGTAGTTTAATGTTTGATTGTTGTGGTAGGCTTTGCATGGCATTAATTTCATCTTGGGAAGATCAATTTGAGATTTGATTGAGAAATTTTGGGTTTTTCCCAAATCATCCCAATTTGGTAAAGTTAGGATTTATGGGAATTGAAAGAGATTAGTTTCAATTGGTAGATGAATGTTTGATTGTTTGAGTATTAGTTTGATAAACATAAAATTTAATTAAGGAATTAGGAAGGAAAAAGGGACCTAATTGTTTTAATGAAAGGATTTGGACAACATGGGATTTTGGAATAAAGTGAGTAAATAATTAATGTGTTTATGTATGTATTGCTTAATGTATTGGAATATGTTTTGGTGATTAGTAGTAGGAAGTTAATGTTAAGTTGAGTTAGAATGAGATTAGTAAGTTAAAAGAGTAGGAATTAATGTATGATTATTTGGGTATATTTGTAGAATCGAAAGGCAAAGGCATTGCTCGGGATACCGAGGAGCCTAGTTATAATCTGCACTAGAACTATCGGTATAGGAGCTAAGGAGCAAAAGGTGAATACTTAATAATATAATATTCCTTGTTCCATATACTTGAACCTTTATTGTTCCAACCTTAATGGTTGAATTGTTTCTATGCCTTGAAAAGTTGAATGGCTCATTGATATTCCAAAATCTTGATTTCTTGAGAAGCTTAATCTGCTTATTGAATATTGAACCGTTGATATAATACTTCCTTGATTATTGAGCCAAAGTGAACCAAACATTTCTTTATGGCACTTGGCCAAATGAGTCTATATTGTTTGATCTTATAATATGATTAATAATGAGAACCCAATTGATATTATATATTATCCATTGTAATATTACATTTCTTGTGCTTTAAGTATAAGCCTAAATGTTGGATCACTTTCCTAATTAAAATGCATTGCAATTCTTTGGCATGCATGATATGTTTTACCAATTATTGAATTAAATATCCCTTATGGCACTTGGCCAAATGAGCCTTATTGCTTCATTTCCTAATATGATCAATGATGGAAAATTTGATTATTTATTGATATATTATCCATTGAAGTATTTCATGGATGGAAAGGAAAAATGTTTTAATGATATCGTGGCAAGCAGAATACCCCTCTGATGTGGGGCAATACATCAGACATTGTGCACAATGGTAATGAACCTGCGGATAGGGTAAAGAGTATCCGAACCCTAGCTGGGAAGGGTTTATGGCCCCCAGTACGTGCGACCCGATCAGTTGTACGTGTGACTGAAATGGGAGTGAGCAAGGCGTAAGCCGCCACTCAAGTGATAATGATAATGTGGGAAATACACCGTTTTCATAAAGGAAATATTCTGCTAAAAATACAATAATTACTGTATATGAAAAACTATTCCATAAGAATGATTTTTTATTCGTTTCACTTCATTGCTATAAGAAATTATCACTAAACCACCTACCACTTGCTTACTTCATACAGTTTTATTATGTACTCACTGAGCTCTGTCTCATATTTTAGTGGTTTAAACTTTTCAGGTACAGTCAATGAGTTAGCAAAGTAAAAGTCCCAAGCCCATCCTTCGCTTGGAAACTGTTTTGATAAGTTTCGATGTTGTAGGTAGAGCTCCATGGTTATTGAAAGCTATAAGGTCCATATGTAACATGAATGGTTATTAATGGGTTAGCATTAATATGTTAAAGGATGTTTGTATAATATGATTTGTATCATAACTGTTATTGTCATTATATATGAACTATTGAACGTTGAGTTAATGACATGAAAGGAAACTTTAAAGGTTTTACAAGTTATATGTGTAAATGATATTATAAGTGGAAATGATAGCAAGTAATGGGTATTAAGGAAATATGATTAGGCTACGGTCTTGGGATATGGTTCAATGTAATGAATGTCAATTGATTATGAGTGGAATGGGTTCTACGGGTTTTGGTGCCCTTATGGCTACCTATGCCCTAGGACCGTTGCGGCTCAAAAGGTGGGTCGTGACACCTTGTAATGGGTTTGGGCTACAGGAGGGTCTAAACCTTTCTTAAGAGTCACTTTCATCCCTCATCAGGGGGCCCCCCTGTTTTATTAAGGAGAGAGCGAAGGGTTGAACCTTAGTAAAACAGCTTTGCATCCTTATCTTCTAGGGTCTTTTGATCAAAGAGAACTGCTTCCGCTCTGGATGGCGAAGAGGTCCTTTCATTTCCTTGTCTGTGGTGAGTATTTCTCAGGAGAGGCTTTCGTTTTCCTGGGAGGCTTCGTCCGATCTAAGCATTCACTTTGTCTTCCCGAAGGGTAGCCTTCGTCTGAACGAAGGGATTAGAGGTGCTAGGAACCGTCAACATTCTAGACAGCCTTCTTAGGGTAGATGGAAGGTCACACAATCATTGAATGCATGCATGACTGACAAGAGTAAGCATTGAATGCTAGAACGCGCATTGAATGCACGTCTCCTCATTCTCCCCACTCTTCCACGTGTCGCAGCAAACGGTTAAGTTTTCCATGGATTTTGAATTTTGAACGTCCATTTAATGCCCCTACTTATTGCTGTGGCAGTTATCGAGGACACTCTCAGTATATATATCCCTTTGCCTTCCCATATCCAAAACTTCTTGCTCATTTTCTTGAATCCCCTATTTTTCGTGGTTTTCCCATATCTGTTCTTTGGTATTTGCTTCCATTTTCTTCTTTCGTTCCAATGGCACCCAGAAAAGAGAACATTCCCCGTAGGGACCAAGTGAGCTCCTCCCACTACCAAAAGATACTGGAGGAGGAATGGGGGGAGATAGCCCCTATTGCAAAAACATATGAGTTTTTGGCCTTCGGCCAAAACTTGGAAGGCAGCACCCAATTCATATTTCGCCGGGCTGAGGCTCACGAGAGGGTTTATTCTAGAGACCCCAAAGCTGCTCTGCCTAAAGACAACCGGCACTACATTATTTTCTACCACCAGCTGGAAGCTAGTCTTCTTTTTCCTCCTACGAAGTTCAAAGTTGAATGCTTCAACTATTTTGGAGTAAATCCAATGATGCTGACCCCGAACTCCATAAAGGACATGCACGTCTTCGAGGTTCTGTGCTTTGCTCACAGCATTCGTCCTTCCGCTCGCCTGTTTCAATGCTTTTACAGGATCCAGAGCGCACAGAGGTCACCGGGGATTTATATGACTTCTGCTAGGCCTCGCCGGAGCCTTTTCTTTGGTAAAGAGAACAAGGTGAAGGACTAGAGGGGCAAGTTCGGGTTGATAGAGGTCACTGATGGCCTCGGCAAGAAATCCCCTGGATTTGGTTTCCTCGGCCATTTCCTACGTCCTACCGAAGGCCTTACTGAGTGGCCTGAGAGGCTGTCCGCTGAGGAGAAGTCGAACCTCAGGACTTTGGTCCATCAGGGTTATACTTATAACTTTGAAAAGATGATGGCCTCCTTCTACGCGGAGGATGAGCGTGGCCTTCCAACTCCTAAACTTTTGCTAAAAGATATAAGAGGTAACTCTGCCCCTTACTTGTTATAGGTTTAATTGACGGTGGAGTATTGATCTTGTTGTTGCTGTGTTTATTGTTTCGATTGCAGTGGAGGCCAAGGATCCTGAACATTACCAGGATATAATGAAGGAGACAGAAGGGGTTTCTCCAAGACCCTTCGCGAAGATGCTGAGCTTCCCATTCTCGACCTCAAGACGGGGAAGTTTCGTTTGTGCTCCTCCTCAGCCCTCCAGTCTTCGTCGGCGAAGCCTCGTAAGGACAAAGCCGATGAAGCCTGTCTCCGCCGGATCCGTTTCGGCTGTTGGATCAAAAGGGGCCCAGGTGAGTGTGGCCAGTGCAAAGTCTATTCGAATAATTCGAAGGCGACTTGTTAAGGCTTCTGATCGCTCTGTTCCTGTTGTGCAGAGAGGTACTCCTCCACTTCGAGCTGCACCCATTGTTGCAAGGCCTGCTCCTCAGAGGGGTATCTCAATCTCAGGGCTTTTTGAGGCTTCAATTCCTCCGCCTCTGCCTCCTCTAGCAGGTGATAAGGGGAAAGGAGCGTCCGTACCTCGTCCACCCAAGCTAAAAGTAAAAGGGCCCCCCGTCCCCAATGTTCTTGACATAATTGCTCACTCTTCTCGGGGGGCGGAGCAGCTGGCAGACTTGGAGAAGGTTCTGACAGACGTTCTTGATGCATGATTTAAGGCCCGTCTGAAGAACCTGGTGGATGACTTGAGTGCCCCTGTGGCTGAAGCTGGGGCAGGTAACTTTTCTTCTCCCCCATCATCTTCATCATATAAAGACCCTCGTGTTATCCGAGGGACATATCTGAGATGGTCGAAGGAGGTCGTACCTGGGAGATCTCCTAGTGCCGAGGAGGTCGAAGCCTGGGAGAAGTATATTGAGGAGCAATGGATTTCATATCCTGACTTTGCGACCCTCAGGAGGCTTTATCTTTCCCCAGTTAATACTGCGGCCGAAGGGGAGGCCTTCGTTTCAAGAAACAGAGGCAACTTCTTGCCTTCTTATTATCGTTTACTTCTTCTTGTGTCTTTATTTGCTGATTTGAATGTGTGAATGTTTTTGCTCTTGTATCTTGCAGTTTTTGTGGGCGAGGCGGACGCCCCTGCTTAGGAGCCTTTCCTGGAGGCTTCATTGGCACCTGTCATGGGTCCCTCCAGAGCCAGCGAACCATTTCCTTCAGCTGCTATTCGCTGGCAGCTGATCAGGGGGCTGCTGTTGCTGCGACCGACGAAGCATTTCCTTTAGCTGCTGCTTCGTCTGGGGTCATGCCAGGGGCCATTGTTACTATCAAAGGTGTCTCTTCTCTTCGTCCCCCTAAGAAGAAATTGACAGTGGGGGAGTTCCTTCGTCGCAAAAGGCCACTGGCGGTAACCTCAACCACCCCCATTCTGGAGGCCCGCTCTGCTTCAGAGATCCCCTCACTTGGGGCGGATGTAGGAGTGTCCGCCCCTCCACAGGGGATGACAAAGGAGGCTTTTCCGCCAAGTAAGAGGCCGCAAATTGGAAAGCCAGCGGAGATTGTAGTAGTGAATTCACCTCCGCTCGGAGAAGTCGAGGCATCTGCTGATCCTCCTTCTTCCATTGCTCCCACCGCCGCAGTTTTGGCCCCCGTGCCCTTTCTGCGTCTGGCTCCTAGGCCTCTTTTTAGGTCTGTGGAGGATACTCTTGCCAGGCAAGAGACTCTACTAGAGAAGGTAAATTCATTCCTCACTTGGGTTGTGACCGTTTACCACATTGCCTAATTATTGTTGTTTGTTGCAGGCGCTTCTGGATTCTAAAATTTTGAGGACCGATTTCGGTCTTCTGAGGGATCATTATGAAGACGCCCGGCAAGCGGCGGAGGACAAATTGGGATTGTGTTCCCGCTTGGAGGAAGAACTGGCTTCTGCGAAGGCGAAGGCTGAAGAGGCCTTGGAACAATCCAGGGCCCATGAAGAGGCTCGTTCGAAGGCCGAAGGAGAGGTTAGCACCTTAACTGCGGCAGTGGCATCTAAGGACAAAGCCATTGCCGATCTCAGCGTGCAACTGGACAAGCTGAAAAATGCTAATGAAGAGCTTGTCCGAGAGGCCGAAGAGGTTCCTAGCCTTCGAGAACTCCTGAAGAAGACTCAACAGGAACTTTGAGTCTCAGAGTTTGGATACACACAAGCCATTACTCGGGCTCAAGTTGCGCTTGAGAAGGCTAACAAGGCCGAAGAAGGTCGGCGAAGGGCTGTGAGGGACTTCATGCAGTCTAAGAGTTTTGATGACATCATCACATACCACACCTATAAGGTAGCAGCTGAGTATTATAACAATGCCCTCCGTGATGCAGCGGAGCATTTTCCTGATGTGCTGCAAGTGGTATTTGAATTGGATGTGCTGCTGAAGAGCCTCCGGCGCCAGACCTTTTAGAGTTCCAAGATCCCGTTCCTGAGGGGGATGAAGGTCTGTTACGACCTGAAGACTTTCCAGCTTGGGATAAGGATAGACCCGCTTCGTCTCCCATTCCCGAAGTTTCTAGCAAAGACGAAGGACTTCCTACTATAACAGGGGTTCCTCCAGGCGATCCTCTGCCTTAGATATTTTCTACATTCTTTTGTATTATATTCTTTTGTATTTCATTCTTTTGTATTTCATTCTTTTGTAGATAAATGTAATACATTTACTTCAACGAATAATACAGTTATTATGCTTTTACTTTATGTATGCTTTACTTATATGGGGATCACATTCGCGCTGTAATCCAACAAGCATTTGTGCGATGCCTTAGCGAAGTTGTCATTCCAATAGGAGTTCGAGCACTTTCGCCTTCTTCTCCCATTAGATCTTCTTAGCTTTATACCTAGATTTACTAGGACTTAGGCTCTCCCTTAGGAAAGTTCTCCCTGCTCTTGGCGAGGTTTCGTGCCTAGATTTACTAGGGCTTAGGCTTTCCCTTAGGAAAGTTCTTCCCCACTCTTGGCGAGGCTTCATGCCTAGATTTACTAGGGCTTAGGCTTTCCCTTAGGAAAGTTCTTTCCGCTCTTGGCAAGGCTTCGTGCCTAGATTTACTAGGGCTTGGGCTTTCCCTTAGGAAAGTTCTTCCCGCTCTTGGCGAGGCTTCGTGCCTAGATTTACTAGAGCTTGTGCTTTCCCTTAGGAAAGTTCTTCCTGCTCTTGGCCAGGCTTTGTGCCTAGATTTACTAGGGCTTGGGCTTTCCCTTAGGAAAGTTCTTCCCGCTCTTGGCCAGGCTTCATGCCTAGATTTACTAGGGCTTGGGCTTTCCCTTAGGAAAGTTCTTCCCGCTCTTCGCGAGGCTTTGTGCCTAGATTTACTAGGGCTTAGGCTTTCCCTTAGGAAAGTTCTTCCTCACTCTTGGCGAGGCTTCGTGCCTTCGCGTTTGCCTGTAGCCTCTAAGAATCTCATTACTAGATCCCCTTCGCCAAACACTCTGTGCTTTACTTTCTTGTTGAAATGATTAGCAGCTCGTTGCTTGTAATTAGCCATTCGAATGCTAGCCGATTCTCTGAGTTCCTCTAGGAGATCCAAATCGATCCTTCTGGCTTGATCATTGTGTCCGTCTTCGCAATAATTGATCCTTCCACTGGGGAGGCCTATATCCATGGGGATTATCGCCTCTGTGCCATAGGTCAGGCTGAATGGAGTCTCTCCTATGGGTTGCCTGGGGGTAGTTCTATATGCCCATAGGACATGGTGTAGTTCGTCTACCCAGCTTCGACCATATCCTTCCAATCTCCGCTTTAGGCCTTGTAGAATAGTCTGATTTGTTACCTCCGTCTAGCCATTTGTTTGAGGATGGGCTACTGATGAGAAATGTTGTTTGATCTGAAGCCCTGAACAAAAGGACCTGACTTTAGCATTATCGAACTGTTTGCCATTGTCGCTAATGAGCTGATAGGGAATGCCGAATCTGCACACTATGTTTCGCCATAAGAAGTTGATCACTCTTTCTGCAGTGATGGTGGCTAAAGGTTCGGCTTCTACCCATTTGGTAAAGTACTCCACTGCTACTAGGAGAAACTTTCTCTGACTTGATGCCGCAGAGAAGGGCCCGACTATGTCTACCCCCCACTTAGCGAAGGGCCATACACTGGAAATGGGGACCTGCTCTGCTGCTGGGACATGTTTTCCACTATCAAATTTTTGGTAGGAGGGGCACTTTTTAATAAATGCCACAGCTTCATCTTTCATCCTTGGCCAGTAGTATCCTTGCCTAATCACCTTAGCCGCCAACGTTTTTTTGCCTATGTGCATTCCGCAGGATCCTTCATGTATCTCCCGAAGGATGTATTCGGCTTCATTGGGCCTTACGCATCTCAACCAGGGTAATGAGTAAGCTCTTTTGTACAAGGTTCCATTGTCCAAGGAGAAATGAGCACTTCTTCGCTTGACCTTTTTGGCTTCTTGGGCATCTTCAGGCAGTTCTCCCTTTTCCAAATAAGACTTGATGGGGTCTATCCAACACGGTTCTTCTTCGACCTCCATAACTTCATCTCCTTCGTTGATGCTGGAGGAGGCCAAGGTGCCCAAATAAATTTTCTGAGGAAGTTCGACTGGACGAGAGGTGGCCAATTTGCTGAGGCTATCTGCTCTGCAATTCCTTTCTCTGGGGATCTTTTGAAAGAACAGCCTGACTCCTCTGTCCTTCATTCTCTGAACTATCTCTTTCATTTTTTGTAAATACCTGGCCATGGTCGGCTCCTTTGCCTTAAATTCTCCTTCTATCTGTCCGATCACTAATTGAGAATCACTATACACCGTGAGTTGCTCTATGCGAAGGCAATCAGCGAAGAGCAATCCTTGGATCACTGCTTCATATTCTGCCGTGTTATTGGTGGCTTCGAAATTCAATCCCAAAGCATACTCCAGTGAAAATCCTTGAGCACTTCTAAGTATGATGCCCACACCATTTCCTTCTTTGCTGCTAGCACCATCTACAAAGAGTTCCCACTGAAGGTCCGATAGCGTTATCGATGAGTGTCTTTCCCCAGGTGTTGAGTCTCCTCCCCTATCTTTGGTGCTAAAGGAGCATTCAAAAATGAAGTCTGCCACTGCTTGAGCTTTAATTGCTGACCTTACCCTGTATTGCAAACCGTACTGACCTAACTCCACAGACCAACACAACATTCTTCCTGAAGTCTCCGGTTTATGAAGTACCTTTTGTAAGGGCTGATCTATTACAACCACTCCTTGGTGTGATTGTAAGTATATTTTATACTTTCGGCAGGAGAGCACTAAAGCATAGGCCAGCTTTTCTATCGGAGAGTAATTCAACTTCGCCCCCTATAGGACTTTGCTGAAGTAATAAATGGGCTTCTGGACCCTTCCTTCCTCCCTGATCAGCACCGAACTAATTGCTTGGTCTGAAGCGGACAAGTAGATTAATACTTCTTCACCCGGCAAAGGCCTACTCAGAATGTGCTCTGAGCTTAGGAAGGTCTTGAGCTCTTCAAATGCCATCTGGCACTCCTCCGTCCATTCGAATGTTTTCGACTTTCTCAACTTCTTAAAGAAAGGGAGATACCTCTCAGCAGATTTAGACATGAACCTATTCAATGCGGCGATTCGCCCCGTCAGCCTCTGAACATCCTTCACGCTCTTCGGAGGTTCCATGTCTAAGATGGCCTTCACCTTGTCAGGATTGGGCTCAATTCCCCTCTCACTCACCATGTAGCCTAAGAACTTGCCTCCTTGGATGAAGAATGCACACTTCTCCGGGTTAAGCTTCATCCCATACTCTTCCATTACTGCCAACACTTCGGCCAAGTCACGGACATGGTCCTCGAAGCTTCTGCTTTTCACGATCATGTCATCCACGTATGCTTCCAAGTTTCTGCCTAATTGATCTTTGAATATTCTGTTAACTAGGCGTTGATACGTGGCTCCGGCATTTTTCAAGCCGAAGGGCATTGACACATAACAATATGTACCCTTCTCTGTTATGAATGAAGTCTTTTCCTCATCCTCCGGGTGCATTCTGATATGATGATATCCTTGCTTAGCGTCTAAGGACTACAAAAATCCATACCCAGCCGTCGAATCTACCAGTTTATCAATCATGGGCAATGGAAAAGAGTCTTTTGGGCAAGCTTTGTTCAAATCCGTGAAATCTACGCACATCCGAAAAGTCCCTTTCGCTTTCTTGACTAGCACCACGTTCGCTAGCCATTCCGGATATTGCACTTCCCTGATAAATTTTGCCTCCAGGAGCTTGTCTATTTCTCGATCAATGACTGCTTGCCGCTCCGATCCGAAGCATCTCTTTTTCTGCTTGACTGGTCTGTAGGTGGGATCTACATTCAACTGGTGCATTATCACTTCGGGTTTTACCCCTCCCATTTCTGCCGAAGACTAGGCAAAACTGTGGATGTGCTACTTCAGGAACTGGTAAGCGAACGACTTCTGATCACTTTCTAACGAAGAGTTGACCATCAGGAACTCTTCGGGCTCTCTTCCAACCGTTACCCTTTCCAGCTTATCTACAAGCTCGGTTCTTTTCTCGGGAGTAACAGTTTCAACTGCAGCTACCTCCTCCGCAGCGACTTCGCCCTTTCTTATCTTTTTATTTCTCTTCCTTTCTGCTCCTTCGTCCTGACTGCCATAGACGTGAAACACTTCGCCATTGGGCTTTGGGATCGTCATTCTTAAGTGTCTGATATTTGTCGAAGCGTCCAGGTCATGTAGCAATGGCCTGCCCATCAAGATGTTATATGCCAAATGTGTCCTGACAATAACAAATGTGGCCATGGTAGTTACATTTTCGAGGGCGGTGCCAACTGTGAAGGGTAGTTTTGCCACTCTAATTGATGGGACCTCCGTTCCATCCAAAGTGCGAACTGGATTTCCCACTTCTTCCAGATCTTCCTCCTTGAGACCCATCTTTAAATATGCTTCCCTCGTTAGCAGGTTGACTGAACTTCCTTCGTCAACTAGGATTCTTTTAACTACATAATTGGCTATAATTGCTTGGATCACCAATGGATCAGCGTGAGGGGTGCGAAGGGTACTTCCATCTGACCTCTCTAGTCGATTTCCCCCTCTTTCGCAGTAAACGTATTCGGGCCTTTCGCTCCACCTACCTAAGGCCTTCGTACGATTTCTGCTTTCATGAGCTTCGCCTAGCCCTCCTGTAATACAATGAATGGTCCCTGCCGAACCATCATTTACTCTTCCTGAGTGTCTTTCTTTATCTTCGCTAGGGCCAGCTCTGCCTGATTCTTCTCTTCTTATGAATTTCCTCAAGTAGCCCTGTTTGATCAACCTTTCAATCTCCTCCATCAACTGCCTACAATCATTGGTGTTGTGACCATGAGTATCATGAAAGAGGCAGTATTTGTTCTGATCTCTTTTCTCTGGAGGAGCAACCATTGGTTTGGGGCGAGCCCATATATTTTGCTCTTTGAAAGTTGCGAAGACTTCGGCTGGACTGGCATTGAGGGGGGTGAATTTGCTGGGGTCGAAACTAGATCGTGATTGGGTATTTCTTCCCCTCCTTTGTCCGCCAGTCGGCCTCTCGTCTCGCTTTTCTTCCACCTTCTTCTCTCACTTTGCCTTCGGCTCTTCTCTAGGAATGATCTCCATTCCTCTCCGCTTTGCCATCTGGTTGAAGGCTAGAGCGTCATCTTGCCGTACATACTTTTGGGCCAATGCCATTGCATCCTCCAGGGTATGAGGAGCATGACAGCAAAGGGCTTTGAGAAAATCCGTGTGAGAGGTTCCATTCTACAGCGCTTCCACTGCTCGAGCTTGGTCCAAGTGCGTGACTTTCAACGCTTCTCGATTGAATCGAGCCATGTAATCCCTTAAGGATTCATTCTCCCTTTGCACCACCGTTTCCAAATACTGAGTCTTTCGCTCCACCGGGATGCTAGAAGCGAATCGGTGCATAAAGGATCTGGCCAGCTCCATGAAAGAACGGATACTCCCCTCTTCTAAGCTATCAAACCATCTCGTTGCAGCTCCTTCCAAGGATCCCTTGAACGCTTTGCATAGAGCCTCATCGTCCGCCGTCTGCAATTCTACTGCGTGCTTGTAGTCCATGACGTGGACCCTGGGATCGGTTTCCCCATTGTACTTTTTCAACACCGGCGGTTTAAACTTGCTGGGCATAACGTATTCCCTGATGGATCTGGTAAAAGGAGACTTCAGGGTGAGCTTTAGGGTGGTATCCATGGTTTTCTTGTCATAACCTTGATTCATCTCTTCTAAAAACTTATTCACAGCATCTCTCACCTCCTCTTCCTTCTTTCTGCGGCTGTTGCCACTAACTGGTGACCTTCTGCTTCGAACCCGCGAGGGGTGACTAGCAACAAAATATTCCCCTCTATCCCGTTCTCTTCCTCTCGGGCTTTCTCCTTTTCCGTATTTTGGTTCTTTGTACTCACACTTCCCTTTATTCCTTCCTTCGCCCCGTTCCGTATTATTTGCATGAAAATTTTTTCCATGCAAGAACTTACGTTCACTGTCTAGGAGTGAAGCTTGCATACTCCCTTCTTCTTCGGTTGAACTCTCCTCTCCTCCACGATGCTCTTCCGTCCTTTCCTCCACATTTCCATCCAAGTGGATCAGTTGTTCTTCGTTAACCCCTGGGACTCATTGGGATTGCTTCTCATAATCCAGGGTTCGAGCAACATTCCCACAGACGGCGCCAATTTGATCAGGCTTGATCAAGATGTAAAAGGAATGGGCTGGATCTTTTCTCCTTGGGCCTGAGCCTAGTACCTGCGAAGGAGAAGAAAAAGGATCAAGGAGGAGCCAGGCCTTTAGCCTGGCTAGAACCCTCCGACGATCAAGTCAGTCCTCTCTTCAGAGTGTTTGAGTGTTAGAAAAGGGGTGAGATAGTGCAGAATTCTAACTACCTGTGCTTAGGCTTTCCTTTCCCTTTTGTATGATCTTTGGGTTAGGTACGTCTGACACCTTTCTTTTGAGAAAGGACATCCTCTGTCATTCGACCATGCTGGTTGGTGAGAGTTGGTAGCAGGCGCATGTCTCCTTTCCCATCCCTAGGGATGTCTGGTAATGGGAGTGTCAGGATATGGTGCAAATTGTCTAAGGACTGATCCTCCTGCTGGATGACTGGACATGTCATCAGAGGGCTTCGGCCATTACTTGCTCAGCAAGTCATCCGGCGAACGAAGGAGAGGAGTGGCATCTAGTCTGAAGGCCTTTGGACTTAGGTCGTTCGAGGGTCTGGCCAATGGGCCTTTTTTCCTTTTATCATAGCCTCTGGAGGTCTTGTAATGGGCTTGGGCTACAGGAGGGTCTAAACCTTTCTTGAGAGTCACTTTCATCCCTCATCACCAGCATAAGAGGATTCAAATTCAACTGTGTTCAGCTAGTTCAAATGATTTAATTCATACATCCTAATACAACTAAAAAATAGGAACATAAATCAAAACAGTGGACCGAATATTGAATTATTCCCGACAATAAATTGCTTAACAAGTTATATCTGGTAGCAAATATAGATGAAAATGGAATAATTGAGAGGATGCCCTAACTAAACCAGGGAAGAATTGCTTCATTATTAGGAAAAGTACATATGGAACCAAATCATTTACATGGGGATTTTTTTTTTTTTTTTTAGAGAAATTAATAACATGTTTGGTTGATAGAATTGAGTGCATATATAAAAAAATATACTTGATCAATATATAGTTTCATCCAATCATATATAACCACAATCAATATATATATATATATATATATATATATATATAAAATAAAAGTTGAGCTTAACAATTATTTATAAAATTTTTGGCCATATATCGGGTAATTCTTCCAAAAATAAAGTTTATACGAAGCCATCTCATCAAAATTTAAATTTATATCATCTCATAAATTTTTTTTTTATACATTATTGTATTTTAATTGGTTCTAATAAAAAGTTCATATTTTTATTTTTTTTCATCTGGCTATAGCTTAATTCATATATTTTGTTTATATTAATATTCAAAATTATCAAAAAGGTAATATTCAAATTTAATAAAAATAATTTATCTTATATATATATATATATATATAATCTTTAATTTTGGAAACTACTAAAATGTCATTATATTAAAACAGTAATGAAATTTTAATTTAGCGGGAAAGATGCCAAATTCTATTTCTTTCAATATTGGGTTACATATTTATTTTCTTGTTCAATTTCATTAACTGTTTTTATTTATATATATATATTTTTTTACATTTGATTCACTTTCCATATGATATAAGACCAAAGTAATTGTATTGGTATCATACGTTATTTGATTGATTTTTTTCATCTCTTTTAAAGATATAAGAAGTGGAAGATAGATTTGAATATTTCAAATCATAAAGAATTATCGTAAATTTAATGAGAAGTATTAAAAGAGATTATTAACTCCCGTTGTATAGTTTATTTTAATCCATTACGCTTTTGTTATAAAAAAAAAAAATGTGTTCGGTAATTCTAAGCCAAAAGACAAGAAAAACCCATAAAAATAAAAAGTCCACTCCCTATATATAGGTTATCTACTAAAAGGTAAAATATTCTAAAGACTGTTGTGCAATTTCTGCAAGTGCACTGATCGTTTATAAGTAATAAAGTGATAAGTGAGTATCGTTCCCACGAAAAAGGGTTTGTCAAGTACCAATTTTAAGATTACTCTATTATTTAGAAAATCAATTATGGGAATTTATATTTCAAACTAAATTAAAATTAAAGAAATTAAATGATGATTAATTTAAAAGAATATTATAGGCCTAGGATTTAGAATTCATCAATTGATTACTTATGATTTCTTTATATTCTATATATTGGATTATTTTTGCTGGAATTAATGATTAGATTTCCCTAAATTATATGATATTCTCTCTCAAGATACAACATGTGTGTTCATATTAACCTTACGTCTACTCTCGTGATCATAAGCAATTAACACAAACCCATTAAGTTTTATGAAAATTCTTTTAAAAATCACAAAGGAGTATTCTTATCTCTAAGCAATACATTCCCTAGGTCAATTATCCTAATAAACTAATATTGTGTTTCCACTCTCGCTACTTCACACAATATCTTAAATCATAAAATTAATGGCCAGTTAATTACAAGCATTAAAGTTCTAAGATAAAAGATTAATTCCAGCAATCAAACCCAATCAATTAAATATAAATAATCATATGCAAATCAAAATATTACATCTAAATCGTAGAAAAATAAATTTAGCTATTCATAATTAAAAGAGAAGAAACAATTAAATTAACAATAAAAATAATAAACATAATAATAACTTATAATTAAATTCAAGATAGAGTTTAGAGAGAACTTGTTTTGGGATACAATTTTTGATGAACTCAAGCTTCCAAAAACTTATCCTCTTGATCAAAATAAAAAAAATAAAACTAATCTACTTTAAGAAAACATATGAAAATCTCTCTACATATTTTTTTATGGATTTTCTTTGATGCCATTTCCCTTTACCAAGCATGGTATTTATAGACATGTTTGGTGGAAGAATTCAAGTTCCATTAAAATTCTTACATCAAAAATTCAACATTGATGGTTATGTTGGCCACCAACCATTGAATTCCTTCATCAATATTTAAAAATAGTTAGGTTGGCTACCAACCATTGAATTTTGGCCACCAACCATTGAATTTCTTTATCAATATTCAAAAATGGTTAGGTTGGCTACCAACCATTGAATTTTGGCCACCAACCATTGAATTTATTTCTCATAGATTAAAAACTTAAATCATTACTTGCATCATTATTTTTACTGCATTATTTTGATCTGCAAAAATAAAATAAAAATACTTAAAATATGTTATAATTTATTTAGAAATTGTAGAACTATTTATTTCTAAAAATAAGTAATAATATTATTGCATTATCGAGAATTGAGCTAAAATTTAAGTTTAAACAATTAAAATAACTCTAAAAATATAGAGTTATCAAAGACCCCAATGTCTAATACCTACATTTTCTGCTCTAAAATTCTCAATATAATTGGAGATAAATTTAGCTATCGGAGTGGACTCCATGAGAACTTGTGGGTGCATGATGGACTGGGTTCCATAATATATGTTTGGATAAATTGCTATTAATCAGTTTCTAAATTTGATTTAATTAATTAATTCATTTTTACTTTTTGTGAAATTAATTAATTAATTTTTTATTTTTTATTTCATCAAACTATTTAGTTATTGTGTTTAGTTTTTATATTTTTTATGTTAAATTTATGTAAAATAACAAAAATGTCCTTATATATATATAATAAATATAAATATAATTTTATTATTTAAAAATAAAACAAAGAAATTCAAATTAATAAATTTAAATAATAATTATATAATTATATAATAATCATTTAATTATATAATAATTTATTTATTTTCATTAATATAAATATTTTTTATTCTTTATTATAAATAATAATTATATAATAATAAATAATTTTATAATTTGATGATATTAAATATAATTATATAAATATCATTTACTTTTATTAATTTGATTTTTATTTTTAATTTGTACATTATATATATATATATATATATATATATATATATATATATATATATATATATATATATATATATATATATATATATAAAAGAGCATTTTTGTCATTTTTATAAATTTAACAGAAAAAATAAAAAATCTAGATAGAATAATTAAATAATTTAACAAAATCAAAACTGAGAGATTAATTATTAGTTAGTTTCTCAAAAAAAAAAAAAAAAAAAAAGAACTAGATCAAATTTTTTATATTCCAATATTCACATTCTTTAATTAAATTTACAAGCCATTTAAACACGGTGTTGTTACCAAATTTCCTACAATAAGTTCTCATATTTAATTAATTAATTCTTCATTATCCCCTTTTGCTCTATTTTTTTTTTATTTTTTATTGATGAGTAAGAATTAAAGAAAGGAAGAATTGCTTGCATAATCTTCATTTTTTTTTTTTTAATTTGAGCTTTTAGCCAACAAATGATGGGTAAAGTGCGCATAGACAACTTCAACTTTATTTCTCAACAAGCTTTAACAAAAAATAGAATCCTTGAGAGGCTTACCCAACAATACCACAAAATTAATTAAATATTCAACTATAAATACATATGGCTGAACAATATAGTTAATATAGTTTCATCCATAGGTAAATTAAAAATTAAAAAAAAAAATTAAAGCTAGAGGCAATTACGAAAATGCCAAGAATTAGAGGTGATGCCAATTTTATAAAATCTGAGGAGCTTGTGCCCGCTTCTACTTGGACAGAAGACGCGGTTTCCCATTATTTGCTCTTAGATCTTCCTGGTTAGTCCAATAACCTATTACTTTTTTTTTTTTTTTTTTTTTTTTTAATTCCTTCAAAACTTATTTCGTAAGAATTTAATTCAATTGAGAAAATAATTTTTTTTTTAATTTTCAATTTCTTGAATCAATATAATTCATTATTTTTGAAATTATTTCAAACACATAAATTCTATCATTAATTTAATTAAATTGAACTCTTACCCATGAATTTTTTCAAATATTGCCAACATGTTTAGAGATCAATTCAAATCTATATAAAAATTATAATTTTTTTTTTTATATTTAATCAATATGAGATTACCGTACATTATATATATTTTAACACAAAGACACAGACTACCAGCTCCAAGACTAGAAAATTTATATATGAAAAAAATTTATAAGTAGTCATTAATATAAAAAGAGAGAAATAATATTATATATTTACTTTTACTTGTTATAATAGGTTATGGATTTTTCTTTAAAAAATTAGATCAACTGAAAAAAGTGTCTAAAGCGAATATTGCTAGCATTTCTCTTATTCAAGTTCAAGCATAAAGGTTACTATTCTAATCATCCTTTTTATTTAGTGAAATTCACATAGAATGCAGGCACTCTCAATTTAAATATTGATATTGTGATAAATTAACACTATGAGAAATCTCGAATTTAATCCAAAAATTCTAAACTTATGATCCAAATATTATATTAAATTTTGATATTTTTATTGATCGTATAATATGAGATTTTTAATTTTAATATTCTCTTAACATGTGTTGAGACTCTATCGTTGACATGTGGTATAGATAGTAGGATCTTTAACTCTAAAATCTCGACCCCTTCCCTTGATACGTGTCTCTTGACAAATGTAGACTCCACTAGCATGTGGTATAGACAAATAAGTAATCGGTATATTAAATTCTCTTGCTTAATCAAAGATCTAATATATTATTAAGCAAGTGAATTTTTATCTAATATTACATTAACATATAAATACCTTATTTTAGAAATATTTAATATTAAGATTTGTCTTAAATATGATAATATATTTATAAATTATTGTAACAAAAAATTACCGTGCAAAATGCAAAACTAAGTGGCAAGCGAATGTGGTCGGCCAGAAGATCCTGAGTTTATTAGGACTCTCCTGCCAAGCGATATTCAATCTTAATAAAGCTCAGCATTGGTATAGAAAAAAGAAAAAAATTCTATGATTCTTAAAATCTACCTCAATTTTTAAAGAAAACAATTTGAAGCGAAGTTAACAGCTTCATATATAAGTAAGTTAAATAATTTTCTTATTCTCTGTGAATTATGGGAAAAATGATTTTTTTTTTCAATGTAGTTTATAAATGTTTTATTAGTTAAAAATATGGCTTTTGTTCTGAGTTTTGAGTTTATAATTATTATTAATTTTAATAGAGAAAAAAAAAATAGTAACTAATGAAGAAAATGTTATTCTCTAAACAACAAGGTGAATGTGATTTTTGAGTTTTTAAGGTCTGGCTTTTTTAAATTTTATTGTTGATTTATTTAGAGTTGGTATATTAAAATATTAATAATCTATAAAAATATAAATAATATATTCAAAATAAAATAAATTAAAATATAAATTCAACACCTCAATATAAATAAATTTTTTAAATATAAAAAGATTTATAACATAAATTAGGTGACTTTTTTTTTATGTATTTAAATAAGTAGTGTAATTAATATATATGTGTGACATATGAGTCCAATTAATTAAACAAGTTATATCATGTTTAATGTAAGTTACAGTTAAAAATGAAAAAGAATCAAAAGAAATAATATAATGTGGAGATTGATTTCACATTGATTAAATATAAAATATTGACACTTTTATAATTATATAAGTTCTCAATATTTCTATACTTACACAACTCAATATATCTTATTATTTAGTGTATTTTAAACAGATGAATGGTTCCTTTAAGATTCGAAACTTGACTATATTCAACTCAAAATCGACTAATTAAGTGTTTATTATCCTCTTTGGGGCATCACAATATAATTTAACTGAACTCAAGTACTTAGTTTTAATTTTAAAATTAATTGGAATCGGACATATAGATTATTTGTTTTCATTATGAATAATTTTAGACCATGTTTTCTGATAGTTGTAAAATTTTTAAATCATATTGGGACATTGATGTAAAATCATTTTATTTTTATGAAGGTTTCCAGAAGGAGCAAATGAAGATACTGATAAAAAATGAATCAGATTTGATTGTTATGGGAGAGAGACTCACTACTGATAACAAAAGGATCAGATTTGATAGAACATTTCCTATTCCCCAAAATTGTGAGCAAAACAAGATTACTGGTAAGTTCGATAATGAAATTCTTTACATTCAATTTCCAAAAATCACAATACCTTCGACGACAACTGATGATATTGATAAAGAAGATAATCAAAATGATGAGAAGGAGAAAATAGATGATCATATGCGACAAGCTGATGAAGAAAAACAGATCAGAAAACAAAATTTCTGGGAAAGTTATGTTAATCGTGATGAAAATTGCGTTGCGTGGAATGAGATAAGAAAAGCAATGGATGATCGTGGTTCATCTACACCTGGTTTAATGGCATATCTTGGAATTTTTCATGCTGATTCAAATGGAGATGATAAAGTCGACTATAATGAATTAGATGAACTTATGAGTTTCATGGAAAATTCACCTTTTAGTATTCAAGAGAAGAAGAGCAAATGAATTTCTAGTTCTTGATAGTAGGTGTTGCCATGTTATTGGATTAGTCGTCGAATGTTTGTTTCATATTAAGGCATATAAGTCATGTCTGTCCACTTTAAATTACTCTTCTTCAATCGAGTGTATACATTTACTTTTATTGTTGAAAATCTATATAATACAATATAGCCTTTGTTGCGGATGAATAGTGCAGATTGGGGGGTAACATTGTCCTCAAATTTTCAATTTTAAAGGCAAATATGTAATACATGTGTTGTTTTGTAGTTTTTGTTTTTTATCCTTTTATTCACCCAAAAAAAAGTATTTGTACATCCAATCAATTTAAATTCCATATATATATATATATATATATATAACTTATAAGTAAATAGGTGTTGGATTTAATACAAGCCAATTGATTTTGTGCA
The DNA here is from genome assembly GCA_947687605.1 of Reutealis trisperma. NCBI lineage: Eukaryota > Viridiplantae > Streptophyta > Magnoliopsida > Malpighiales > Euphorbiaceae > Reutealis > Reutealis trisperma. Next base: position 7,484,740 of record CANTUT010000012.1, on the reverse strand, counting down.
AGTGGGTTTCAATACTTATTCACTTATAAGTCAATGTATGTATAAACCCATAAATCTTAATATGGTACTAGAGTTTCATGCCCAAACGAACTGAATCTTGAAATCCATATTCAATTCCGATTATTGGACTGACGATGATATCAATCTAGACAGAAACTGAACAAGAAATAATGTCATCCAGCATGTTGATATTGTCTATATATAGGCAAAGCCTTGTTGTATTTGAGAGAGTGTGTTAGAAATATATAAAAAATTTATAAGTAAGCGGGTGTTGAATTTAATAAAGCGGGTGTTGAATTTAATACAAGCTAATTGGACTTTAATAATGTCAAGTGGCTTTGGTGCCTCCCTATATGAGTCCCATTCACTTACAACCAGCAACGTTACTTTGTTAATTTAGTGAGACTAAGGGAATACCACAAGAGCTGCAATTCTCTTAGAAGTATATTGTAAATGACTAAACAGCACCACCAAATCATCCCCACATCAATTCCTCCCTTACCCATGTATTCAATCAAAGTGCAAAACCCATTATCACCACTTGTAGAAGTATCGATTTGCTATTGCCCTTTTTACCATTTTAGACCTTTTTAAGTGTTTTTTAAAATTATTTTCTATTTTAGATGTTTTTGAAAACTAATTCTAAATTTAGATAATTTTAAACTAATGTGACAAGAGAGATCTATCCGTTGAGTAGACTAGCGGACAAAAGCTGTCCCCCAAATTAAGCAGAGGGCAGCTATCTGTTCACAAATTCAAATAAAGGACAACAATTGGTGGATAATAACCTATATTTTTTAAAGATGCTTTGCTTTTACTATAATTATTATTATTAACATTTTTTAAGTTATTTATTGTAGAAGAATATAAATAATATAAAATTATATAATTAATAAAATAATTATATAAAATAAATTAATAATTAATATGTTATATGTTTGGATAATTAATAAATAATTAAATAATTATTTTAGCATTCAAGTTATTTAGATATGTTATTTAAGCATCCAAGTTACTTAATAAAACATAAAAAAAAATATATAGGCTGTCCGCCAATTCAAAATAACAAAGTGTCAGCTGGTTCAACCAACGAACTGATCTTATCTGCTGGTTAGACTTGTAGACAAATATTTTTTTTTACTGCACTTCGGTAAAAAAAAAAAAAAAAAAAACTAAATTTGTAATTAATTTTAAAAAATCTAAAATGGAAAATAGTTTCAAAAACACATAAAATGACAAATATTTTTCATAAATTACCTAAAATAGTAAAAAGCCCTTTGCTATTTTACACTAAACCCTCCAAGAGAAGCCATTCTACGACGGCAATTATAACAACTCCCCAAAAGAACTAGATTTTTGGAGGAAAAAGATGGATTTTTTGACAGAAAATAGAGACTTTGGAAGGAAAAATGAAGACAGGGACATGGATATGATAGCAATTGCATATTATATCTTTAAGCTTGTTGGAAGGTTCATTATTAGAAGGGAAACGTTGAAACGATCAGAAATTTTTGAGCTTGAAAAGAGAAAGCAAGAAAGTTTCCTTCTTTCGGAGTTGTGTGGGGATGAATCAAATTTCTTAGTTAAGAACTTTAGATAAATTTAAAGAATAGGATACAGAAATTAAATAGATAATGAACAAGAAATTTCAGAAGCATGAAGCAGCAGGGAGTGTAGGAGGATCTAAGTCCAAATCCAAAGCCCTAGCCAGTAACTTTCTAGGCCCAAAGCCAGCCTTGGATTGATTTTACCCAATTGTTATATTGTGGACCTGGGTCCACAATGCATAATAAACTAGGCTCATACGAATTTTTTTTTTTTTTTAAAATAATAACATAGTTTGATGGCTCGTTAATTTCATATTTGAAAATCTTCTCGCTGTTTTCTCTCTCCTCAAAATTCATCAACAGAGATAATTGACAATACATGAAGTAGTAACGATGAATTTAACAAAAATCGATAATTTTTTCTTTATCTCTCCTCTAAATTCATGAACATAGATTGAATTAAAAAGTCATTGGCGAAATTTTTCCGATGCACATATAAATAGATTGTTTCTATAATTAAATATTTAATTCAAATTCTTTATTCACCTATTAATATAGATAAAATCTATTTTTATCATTATCTCTTTCTCTTAACTATTTCATATTCATAGTTGTAAATTATAAAATATAATAATAGGTTATGAACAACAAGGCAATCAATAAAAGGTATAAGCATTAATCATAAAACTACAGGTTCATAGGTTAAAAAAAAAAGATTCGTAAATTATAAACTATAAGTTCATTACACGTATAATTGATATTCATAGATTATAGTCCAAAAATTCATAAATTAAAAAATATATTCATATGTTAAGAACATATTTATCAATAAAAATTATATATTTCATTATTTGTAAACTAGAAATTTATCATTTTTAAATTATAGGTTCATTGCATAGTTATAATTAATCTAACAATAAGGAATCCACAATTTATATATAATGAATTTACAACGTAAAAGAAAAAAAAAAACCCAGAGTTGTTTTTGATGAACCTAGAGAAGAAAAATAATAAACCTATAAAAGATAAATGATGAACCTAGAATTAATGATCCTACAATAAAAAAAATCATGAATATATAGTTTATAAGTAATGTCATCCAATGAAATATTAAAGAGAAAATGATTTCAAAACGCTTGAATAGAGAGAGCCATGCGATGGTTAGAAATTAAAGAGAATGAAGCGATATGGGAAGCTAAAAAGAGCAAAAACACACAATGACAATTTTTAAAAAATGATAGAGATAAATAAAAAAGAAACGTCACGGAAGTAGATTAAAATGATTATAAATTTGACAATTTTTTTGAGAGCGGGTCACGTGATTTCGCTTTCCATTCATAATTTTTTTTTATTACTGATGTGAAAACCGGATCCACAATATTATATGGATTTGGGTCCACAATATAATTAGCTGGTTTTATCATAACAGTTTTTTTTTTTTTTTTTTTTGAAATTGAATATTATGTAAATTGACTATTATGTTTCTAATGATTAAAAAAAATTGTTGTAGAAATATATGCCATGAATTACTGAGAAAAAAAAATGAATATAGTAATAATAAGATTTTTGGAAAACAAAATCCAATGAAATACTATATATCACTTTAAAAGATAGACATTAATATCTTAAGAGCTTTAGAAGAGAAAAGAAGGAAATCTAATCTAAATAGAGGCATAAATTAATTTAATAAAAAAAATTAAATGGAATTTAGTTTATATGATAAAAAAATAAACTGTGAATGTAGGGATGGTGATCAACTGTGAATCAACATGTCAAATATAAGAGTTCGATATATTGTTGTAACTAACTATAAAATATTAATAAATCAACAGTTTGGATAGTGTTGGATTACACTGACCAAAAAAATCATTTATGTTTTTATGAAATGGGATTGTGAGACATATTTAACCAGTCAATCATGCTTAGTGTAAATGGGTATATTTGAGGTTCTAAGACCAAGAGATTTCAGATTTGATCTCCCATAAAACAGAAATTATTTGAATTTAATTCTATCTAATATGGATTGCTAAAATTTATCTGTGATTGATTCACTGGCTGTTGTGAATAATTATTGGAATAAATTATTGGCCCATCACTAATAATAAAAGCAGCAGATCCAATCATTCAATGAAGCATTTCCTGTTCCACACTGTGAGCAACTAAGAATTATGTCAAGTTGTATTGAAAAAAAAAAGAAAATTATACTCTTTCACACTTACAAAATGATAAGCATAAACTCTGCTTAAATAAATACCAAAATTAAATATATGAGTATCTTATAAATATCTCAATAATTTATCATAAAAAAATTAACCTAATAACTTGAATTAGTAAAGAAATTATCAAAAATAATTTAATAATTTTGACAACTAATAGCACTACTACTAATAATACCAGATGAACCAAAATATTCAATACACCACATGTATGACAATAAGAAAGATCATCGGAGTTTGCTCTTGTAGGAGTTTTCAGCGATCAAGTCAGTAAGGGAGGCAAGGTTAAAGAAAAGAAGAATTGATCAGATGAGGTAAGATTATTTACTAATATTTCAGTGAGTCTTTTATACTTGATCAGTGGAGTTTTTTGTAGGATTCATGGGATCATGGAGTTTATTGGTGGTTCTGCAAAATCATGAAAGTAGCAACTCTTAGATTTGTAGGAGATATGAGGCTCTGGTTTGGCTGGCTTCTGCAGTAATCATATCAGATATGGAGATTGCTGTTACTTCTTCCTAGTAAGTTTAATTTAAGGGAAAATTTCAAAAATAACCAAAAAATACAAAAAATAAAATAAAATAAAATAAATTCATTTTTATGGTACTCATGAAAAAATTTCAAAAATATCATATGAACTTCAAAAAAAAAAAAAAACATTTTTGCAGTACAAAATTCATCTCTCTCGATAATAAACATATATCATTTTATGAGGTTTTTTTTGAACAAACTACAAAAAAGAAAAAAAAAAGTAAATATAAACTATTTGCTCAAAATAATATACCATAAATATATCGCTTGCTCTCTTGTATTTCAGCTGGTGATGTTTTAATGGTTTCTAACTTTCTACTTTCTAAAATTATCACATTAGATGTTTAAATTTCAAATAAAATCCAATTAACAGAAGAAAAAAAAAATTAAAGAGGGATGATGAAATTGCTTGAAACAGTAAAAATTATTGCATATGCTAAATATAAGTTTATCTCATTTACTAAACTAAATATAGATTTATTTTTTGCTCAATGAAAAAATACTGATATTCTTTTTTTTTTTTATTCCATTTTATTTTATTTGTTTTTATTTCATTGAATTGGACTGATATATGTATTCAGTGCAGACAAAACTTGGTCTAGATAGATGTAATTGTTGGGTGGAATGCATTGAGTTGAGTTGTGATTATCTGATCTTGATTCATGCTGAGTCCAACTAATCACACTTAATATTTGGTCTAAGATTGACCCAAAATAATAAAATATATTAAAATATTAATTTTATTAATCAGAACGTAATGTAATTTGCAGCCATTGCCAATGTCATTTCTATATTATGATAATATATATATATATATATATATATATATAGCTACAAACCCAACACTAAAAAAAAAAAAAAAAGTAAAAATATAAACTAGCAAAAGATCTCTTAATGAAATTTTGTTCAGAGATTAGATAACCAAACTGAATAAAGGATAAATAAAAAATTTCAACTTTATTTCTTCACAAGTCATATCTCATAAAATGATAATAGAATATAGAAGTTAGGAGTTGTGAATCCTCGAGTGAGATTCAGTCACTTTTCTAAAATTTTTAAAAAATTCTTAATATACATTGAAAATTATCTAATTTTTTTTTTTTAAAAAATCACTTCTTCCAAAATTTTTTAACAAATTTATTTCACTCCCAAAATAAAAAAGACCAGATTTACCACTAATTTAAAGGGTTAATCCAACAATATTACAAAATTAATTATTTCAACGAAGGAATCATTTTTTCATTATTAAGAAAACCACAAAGGCATGCTCAATCAATATAACTTCATCCAAACGCGCGCGACACACACAAAGAAACATATATATATATATATATATATATATAGAAATGGCATTGACAATGGTTACAAACCCAACATCCAGAAAAAAAAAAAATAGTAACTAAAAAAATAGCAAAAAATCTCCAATGAAATTTTAAAAAGAGGCTGGATAACCAAACTAAGTAAAGAGTAAACAAAAAGTTTCAACTTTACTTTTTAACAAGTTATGCCTCATAAATGATAATAGAATATATGAGTTGGAATCGAATTCCTAAGCGTGAATGAGTCACTTTTTTCCGAAATTTTTAAAAAAATGCTTAATATATATTGAAAAGTTATCTAATTTTTTCAAAAATAATTTCTCCCAAAATTTTTTAACAAATTTATTTCGCTTCCAAAATGAAAATGACTAGATTCACCACTATAATTTAAAGAGTTACCCCAAGAATATTACAAAATTAATTAAATCAACCAAGGAAGAATTTCTTCATTATTTTTATATATACTTGAATGAAAACTATAAATACATATGCTCAATCAATATAGCTTCATCCAAACATACATATATTTTAATTATCACAATTTACAAATGGCATTGGCAATGGCTACAAACCCAACATCAAAATAAATAAATAAATAAAATAAACTAGAAAAAGATATCCAATTAATAGAATTTTGGAAAGCACTCGGATAACCAAACTAATAAATAGTAAGCAAAAAATTTCAACTTTACTTCTTAACAAGTTTTATCTTATAAATGATAATGAATATATGAATTGAGAGCAGCAGTGAATCATAACCCTTAATATATATTGAAAAGTTACCTAATTCTCTAAAATAAAAAAGATTAGGTTGACCACTCATTTAGAGGGTTACGCCAACAATATTACAAAATTAATTAAATTAACCAAGGAAGAATCTCTTCATTATTAAGAAAAGTATAGACAACCAAGAATTTCCCAGTCATTTACAACTGGGGATTTTTGTTTCTGTCTCCTATCCCCATAATATTCCGTTTGCTTTATGCTTTTGAGTGTATAATTTCTCTGTTGCATTGATGAAATGCATTTTATATATTTATATTTATATTTCCCCTCCTTTTTGTGATCTCAGTTGTGGTTGATTTTAGTATATGTTGTGATTTTTTTTTTTTTTTGATGGGTTGTCACAAATCATGTCGCAGAGTTGGTTTTTGCAGACAAAATATGGATTGATAGAGACCCTTTTGGGGGTTTTGTGGATTTAGAGCAGCAAATTGGAAGAAAAGAAATTGAACGAATTTTCATCATCAAATGTAATTTTCTTTTCTTTACTTTTTTTCTCGCGGGAAAATGATGGACATTCTAGTCATTTCATATAAAAAATTAAAGCATATATATATATATATATATATAAGCTTAATAAGCTCAACAAACAACCCAGATAAATTACCTGACAATAACAAAAAAGAAAAAAAAAACTATATTGATTTAAAGTAGACTCCAGTTTAATATGCACAAAAAAAAAAGAACAGAGCTTCATTACCTAAACATTTTTTTTTTCAATTCTTTTATTCCCAAATCCACTTTAATACTTCAAATACTGGTAAGGCGCGAATTCTATTCTCACCGATTATTTGATTTTTCAAATGGGTTTCTATCCATCTCGTGAATAGCTATTAAATGTGTCCTTCCCGGTTTTAGTATGCGCAGCTCCAATTCCATCGTCTTCTTCTTCTTCTTTGCAGATCTTAGATCCTAGGTGCTCTCTCTTCCATCGCTGTTCATTCTCCGTTTGTCGCCGATCAACCTGGTCCTTTGCTGGTTCATGTACTCCAGTGCGCCGCCGTTGATGTGTCGTATTTGTTTTTTTTTTTTTTCTTAATAGTAGTCTTTGCTTTTGAGTTTGTAGGTCTTCCTTTCATTTGTTTCAATAATGGAACAAAGACAAGGGGGGTGGGTAATTTAAAATTATTATTATCATTATTACTATGATCGTCATCATCATTTAATTTTATTGACCGAATAATGTAAAAAAAAATGTGGAAGGGCTAATTGTTATAATAAAATTAAATTTTAAGGATTAAATAGCTTATTTATCAAATAATAAGGACTAAATCATTAATGTCAATAAATTTTCGAGACTAAATTATAAACTATCCTAAATAAAAATATAAACTAGTAAAAAAACTCTAATGGAACTTTGAAAAGAGACTAAATAACAAAATTGAGTAAGAGATAAGCAAAAAATTTCAACTTTATTTCTTAACAAGTTATTCCTTATAAACAATAATAAAATATATGAGCTTGGTGAATTCTTAAGTGAGAATCAGTCACTTTTTCAGAATTTTTAAATATTCTTAATATGTATTGAAAAGTTATTTAAATTTTTTTAAAAAATAATTTCTCTCAAAATTTTTAAACAATTTTATTTTACTTAAAATGAAAAAGACTAGATTCACCACTAATATAAAGGGTTATCCGAACAGTATTACAAAATTAATTAAATCAACCAAGGAAGAATTTCATCATTATTAAGAAAACTATATACTTGAATGAAAACCATAAATACATTTGCTCAATCAGTATAGTTTCATCCAAAAACATATATATATATATATATATATATATATATATATATATATATATATATATATATATAATATAGAAATGGCATTGGCAATGGCTACAAACCCAACATTAAAAAGATAAAAAAAAAGAGTAAAAATATAAACTAGCAAAAGATCTCTAATAGAATTTGTTAAGGAAGTGGATAACAAAACTGAGTAAACGGTAAACAAAAAATTTCAACTTTACTTTTTCACAAGTCATACCACATAAAATGATAATGGAATATACGAGTTGGGATTAATGGTGAATCTTTGAGCGAGAATCAATCACTTTTCTAAAATTTTTAAAAAATTCTTAATATACATTGAAAATTATCTAATTTTTTTAAAAAATAATTTCTTCCAAAATTTTTTAACAAATTAATTTCACTCCCAAAATGAAAAAGACTAGATTCACCACTAATTTAAAGGGTTAATCCAACAATATTACAAAATTAATTATTTCAACTAAGGAATAATTTTTTCACTATTAAGAAAACTACAAAGACATGCTCAATCAATATAGCTTCATCCAAACACACGCACGCGCGCGCACATATATATATATATATACTAATTATCACAATATAGAAATGGCATTGGCAATGGCTACAAACCCAACATCCAGAAAAAAAAAAAAAGTAAAAAAACTAGCAAAAGATCTTCAATGAAATTGTAGAAAGGGACTGGATAACCAAACTGAATAAAGGGTAAGCAAAGAATTTTAACTTTATTTTTTAACAAGTTACACCTCATAAATAATAATAGAATATATGAATTAGAAGCAGCAGTGAATTTTTAAGTGAAGATTAGTCACTTTTCCAAAATTAAAAAAAAATACTTAATATATATTGTATAGTTATCTAATTATTTTAAAAAATAATTTCTTTCAAAATTTTTTAACGAATTAATTTCGCTCCTAAAATGAAAAAGACTAGATTCACCACTAATTTAAAGAGTTACCGCAACAATATTACAAAATTAATTAAATCAACCAAGGGAGAATTTCTCCATTATTAACTTGAGTGAAAACTATAAATACATTTGCTCAATTAATATAGCTTCATCCAAACACATGTATATATTTTAATTATCACAATTTACAAATGGCATTGGCAATGACTACAAATCCAACATCAAAATAAATAAATAAATAAAATAAACTAGTAAAAGATCTCTAATGGAATTTTAAAAAGGACCCGAATAATCAAACGAGTAAAGAATTTCAATTTTACTTCTTAACAAGTTTTACATGAATTGAGAATAGTAGTGAATCCTAAATCTTAATTATTAAAAAGTTATCCAATTTTTTTTTTTTTTTTTAAAATAACTTCTCCTAAAAATTTTTAACAAATTTATTTCACCCCCAAAATAAAAAAGATTAAGTTGACCACTGATTTAAAGGGTTACTCCAACAATATTGCGAAATTAATTAAATTAACCAAGAAAGAATCTCTTCATTATTAAGAAACGTATAGACAACCAAGACTGGGGATTTTTATTTCTGTCTCCTTATCCCCATACCATTTGCTTTATGCTTTGAGTGTACAATTTCTATGTTGCATTGTTGAAATGCATTTTACATATTTATATTTCCCCCCTTCTTTTTCAAAATATGGATTGATAGAGACCCTTTTGGGGGTTATGTGGATTTAGAGCAGCAAATTGGAAGTAAAAGAAATTGAATGAATTTTCATCATCAAATGTAATTTTCTTTTTTTTTTTTTTTCTCGTAGGAAAATTATGAATATTTTAATCATTTCATATAAGGATATTTTAGTCATTTTACATAAAAAAAAATTAAAGCATATATATATATATATATATATATATATGCTCAATCAATATACATGTTTGTAGTTTCATCCAAACACATATATAGTAATAATTACCACAATTTAGAAATGGCTTCGGTGCGTGGATCTGCACCACGCCCACGGCTATCACGGATCCAGTATGAGGATTTTGATCCCAAGACTGAATGGAAAGAAGAAGCAGAAGCCAACATTTTGCTTTTATATCTTCCTGGTATTTAATTTTTTTTTTTTAGGAAATAATAATTCTTAATTTTAAAATTTTTCTGTTCCCCTCTTCCTTATTATCTTGAAATTTAAATTTGACTCGAATTTAAGATTTTAAACTCAGTTAATATTAAATGATTAGAATAATTAAATTGCTATGAATTGTCTTTACTATATTTAAATTCAAGTGCTTGGTTTAATATTCTAATCATCCTTTTTATTTAGTGAAATTTACATATATTACTACTACTTTCAATTAAGTTTTTTTTATTTTTTTTGACGCATACAACAATGATGTAGTGTGTGTGAGATATAAAAAGTTAGTGAGTTTTTTTTTTTTTTTTTTTTTTTAATTTGTCATAATTTTAAAGTGTATACATATCTCTTTTTTATCTCTGTATATTTATTTATGCATTTCGAAACAAAAAATGTTGAAACCTTATTTTAGAAATGTTAAAGATTTATCCTAAATTTGACAATATATTTAGAAATTTTAATAAAACAAAATTTGATTATATTTTTGTAACTCTTTTTCAACTTACTAAAACTTATACAGAGTTTATAAGGTAGTATGTACATATATTAGCTTTTTATCATTTTTTTTCAGATGACTTGTATATATATGATAAATTTTTATTTATATACTTCATTTATATCAATATTTAAAATTATAAAAATTAATATTTAAATTAATTTAATAAAATAATAATAGTAATGTGCTAATGTTAAAAAATGTTTTATGAAAACACAAATTAAATAATAATAATGAACAAATCCACGTGGACTAATTCTTAATAAAATAGAGGATTTGTCAATGTCTGAAACCTTAGACATTCTATTATATGTACTCGACGATTGGACTGTCCTTGAGAAATTCTTATGTTATTATAAATTAAAATTAAATCATTAATTTATTTTCTGCAGATTTCCTAAAGGAGCAAATAAGGATCACATATGTGGATTCATCTCGTGCGATTATAGTTTTTGGAGAGAGGCCCATCACTACTGATCATAACAAATGGAGCAGATTCCAGAAATCATTTACTGTTCCAGAAAATTGTGATGTGCTTAAAATTGTGGCCAGGTTCCAAGATGGAGTTCTTACAATTACATTGCCAAAAGTTACAGTTACACCCCCTCCAATACCTTCAGAACCTGCTTCCACAAGTGATACTGATAAAGAAGAAAATGAGAAGAAACCTCTTATGCAACAACTTGAAGAACCGAGAAAACAAAATTTCTGGGAAACTTATGTTAATCATGATGAAAATTGTCTTGGTTGGGATGAGATAAGAAAAGCAATGGATGTTAAAGGGTCATCTATACCTGGTTTAATGGCATATCTTGGAATTTTTCATGCTGATTCCAACGGAGATGGAAAAGTAGAGTCTGAAGAGTTGGATGAACTTCTCCAATTTATGGAAAATTCTCCCTTCAGTATTGGAGAGAATAGCAAATGAGTTGTTATTGGGTTAATATTTCAACCATTGATCCAAATAACTCCTCCCCTTCAATGAGACGGCTCGTAATGCTTGTCTAATTAAGTTGTGTGTTTTGATTTGCGTCAGAAATGCATTTGATTACGCTTACAATTTATTAAATATATCTTAAATTTTATATATTTATTTGTTTTTATGTATTTACAAGACAGTTTGTCTATAATAAAAGTACGTTTACTAGGCCGTAATGAGATGTAATATAATGTAATCAAATAAATTTTTAATGTAAATTTACATTAGAATATATATATATATATATATATATATATATATATATATATATTTGGTCTTATGCACTTAACCAATGCCTGAATGTCCGAATGTGATTTTAAATTTTTTTTTTTAATTGATGAGATTCTAATTGAATCCATTCTTTTGCTAGTGAAAAGATACACCTAGCTTGATAAAGTTGACTCAAGAAGTTTGCTTCTCACCCTAATAAGGATTCGATTCTTGATGCGACTATCTGAAAAGTAATTTTATATGAATTATGGATATGTGTCGTTAAGCTTCTACAGACAAGGGACACAATATCAATAAATATAAATATATAATTTCGTCTAAAACTCTAAGAAGTGACTTCAGGATTATAAAAATTTTCAAATATTAATCGAAGCTAAATTTACTAAAAACAATTAAAAATAATTATTTATACTTATTAAAATTAAAAGGTCCTATATTAAAATATAACTAAAGGTATTATCAAATTAATATAGTGCTTATCTCACCGCTTATTAGTTAATTTAGACTTTTAATTTAGATTCAAGATTTCTCACATGATAATATATCATAGTGGTGAATTTGATATTTTGTACATGGTATTAGAGTCAGTTTGAGATTAGTGATCCTAAAATTATGTTTTTATTAATTTGCTTCCAGCATACTAAAAATTATCTTACTGGTATGATTTTAAATTCTAAACGTAATTAAATTTTTTTTAAAATAAAATAAAAATTAAAAAAAAAAAAAGATCAAAGGGATTATAAGATGGATACTTTTAATTATGATTTTATGTTTATGGATTTTTAAATATGGAAAAATGTTATTTGTATTAATATTTTTGTATCAATTGCTTCTTTTCTTGGTAGAATCAGTATTCGTCGGAATCAAGTGATGGACATTAACAATGATCGAGAAATGGTGACACTTTGCCTATTTATTATTTTCTGAAGATTATGACGACAGAGGAGAACTTCACTGGTGAACCTCTGTTATCAATTCTATAGTTAAGGAAACTTGTAGATATTTTCTTGGGTTGTAATAAGCATGTGATGTGTGTGAACTGGAAAAAAAAATTGTAATAAGCATTTTGTGGTTGTAATAAGCATTTTGAGAAAAAGAAAATTTTTAAGTGGAGAGAAGGGAAAGAGAGAAGAGAGAGAGAGAGAGAGATATATTTAGTTGGTAGTATTAATAGAAATGATAAATTAAGATTAAAATGAGGAATATTTTAGCCATTTTATACCCCCTTAACAGAAAAAGTAAAAAATAATTTGGAGAGAGAGATCATTGAAGTGTTAATGGTTTTAAAAAGTGATAATGATATAATCAGCTTTTGAAAATAAAAAAATGCCAAAGTAAATTAGCTCGAAATATAAGGAGTAAATTATAAAATATTTTAAAAATAATTAATATAAATATTTATTGAAAAAATTATGAAAGAGTAAAAATTAAAAAAAAATAATAAATATTTTATTCATATTTTAAAACAATAAATATTTTAGGGTAAAAAAATTTCTTAAACCACACATATTTTAAAACAGGTAAAATAAGATATATAATAAATTTACTTGTCAAATCAAATTTAAAAGTAGTGTTTTAAAAATTAGACTAGTGATTCAATTGATCAGATCATCTATTTGTAGTTCAACAAGTCTTATTACTTAAATCATTATCTTTTTTTTATTAATTTCTATTAATAAAAATTTAATAAGTTAAAAATTTATTAAAATCGATTAAAAGATGGTTGAACTGAAAATTTCATTTTTTTACTTAAGCTGAAATATATTGCTCAATAATTTTCAATTCACCTTATTAGATGAGTCGATCCGGTCCGAAATTTCGAGCACTGCTTGGGATTGTCTAGATGAATATTATTTTAATGTGCTTATCCTCTCGGTAGGACTTGTCGACTAGTTTACATGCCAAGAGAAATTAAACTCATATAATATTAGATATTTATGAGATTTTGATACGTGGTGGGACCAAATGCCACCCCTCATAGGGTCCACTAATCAATATATTCGTTCACAAACTTTGTCATTAGTGCAAACTGAGCTGAGATCTTTGAAAAATGGTGTCTCAAACTGTAGATCTTGTGAAAAATGAGCTTCCTCTTGATCAGGAAGCTGTGGTTTTGCCTGAGGGTGCTGTGACTGGCCTCGTTCTTGTAGATATCATCAATGGATTTTGCACTGTTGGTGCTGGAAATCTGGTAAGGATAATTAAAAGTTGATTTGATTCTGATTGAGTTTTGAATTCGCAACTTCAGACAAACTTGCAGTTATTCATTGAATTCTGATTAAAATCATTATTGTATTAGAAATATAATATTAATTAGAGGCTTAACTTAGCTACTCTAATATTAGATATTTGAAATATATGTCTGTTTGACTAATCTTCAGGCTCCAAGAGAGCACAATGGGCAGATTTCAGGAATGATCAATGAATCAGCAAGGCTAGCCAAGGTTTTCTGTGACAAGAAATGGCCTGTTCTTGCATTTATTGATTCTCATCACCCAAACAAGCGTGAGGACCCATACCCTCCTCACTGTATTACTGGCACTGATGAGTCCAACTTAGTTCCTGGTATTTTACTATATTATTAGAATCATTCCTATTTGTTCTTTTCATTTTTTTTTTCCAATTATAATTAGTGTTTTGAAAAATTAGACCAGACGTATCAATCAAATTGATTAAATTAGAAATTGATCAAATGATTAGTTTGGTTGAATTCAATTATATTTTTTAATTTTTTAATTTTTTTTTTCTTAAAACCACTTAAAATTAAACTTATCGGACTAATGAATCAACTACAAGATGATTTTAGAAATATAACTAATAGTTCAGTAGTGGAATGTTTTTCCCTAAGAATTTCTTGTAGGTGACAAAATAAATTTATATTCTTTCTTAGTACGTATATAGTTTTTAAGGCCACCTTTGTTTTACATGACAGAACTGGATAGAACTGGACAAAAATCAATTTTTATCTTATTCTAGTTGCACCAAACGCAAGACAGAATAAATATTTATGTAGTCATGTTCTGTATTATTTTGTCTTGTCCTCTCTCATGTTGTTTTGTTAATGCAACCAAACACAGCCTAATTGCTTGATTTCCTGAATTTGTGCAGCTCTACAGTGGTTAGAGAAAGAAGCAAATGTAACAATTAGGCGAAAAGATTGCTTTGATGGATTTCTAGGTTCAATTGAGGATGATGGCTCCAATGTTTTTGTAGACTGGGTAAAGAACAATCAGATCAAAGCTGTAAGTCTCTGTTTTGATTTGTTTTAGTGGTCTAATTTCCTTCCTTAAATTCATTTTCCTAGCTTAATTACTAATTAATGAAGTATTACTCCATGAGATTTTCTTTAATCTTAGATACTTCATCTTTATTATTGTTTTTCGAAATTAGCAATTTTAGTTCTTTGATTCGTTGATAACTCTTTAACACTTTCGTTCTTGATTATAAAATTATCTTTTTAATCATGCTTAGTCCTTAGAATTTTAAATTAGATTGCACTTTGGTCTTAAAATTTTAAAATCAATTATATTTTAGTAATTAAAATTATTAAATTTTAAAATACTTTAATCTCTTAAAATCTTGTATTTTTCATTGATGGTCGGATGGTTAGAAATCAAAATTGCTAATTTTGAAACAATAGCTATCAAAAATATATATATTAAGAAAAATTTATACAATTAGTGAAATTAACACTTTCACTAATAATGATAATTATCTAATTACTCAAAAAAAAAAATTGATAAGTATCTCATGTTGATTGTTGTTATTGTTTCCAATTTATAAATTTAATGTATAATTACAGTATAATATTAACTAAAAATTACAAATATATCAATGAGTTTTTAGTTTAGAGACATCGGAGTTGTCTACAAAATTATAAGAAATTAGCCTAATCAAAGTCAAATTTACTAAAAGAAAAAGAATGTAGGGTGTATTGAAGATTTGTAGAGAATTGATTATTTATTTATTTATTTATTTTTTTTTTGGAGAGGAGAATCAATCTAGATTTATTATGCAGAAAAATATACACTTACCGCTAAATTATCTCTCTCTTAGTAATAATATTATTTTATTTTACGGTGCAGATATTGGTTGTAGGGATATGCACAGACATTTGTGTATTGGACTTTGTTTGTTCAACATTATCAGCCAGAAACCGTGGATTTCTGACCCCTCTGGAGGATGTGGTGGTCTATTCCCGCGGCTGCGCCACATTTGATGTGCCTCTTGATGTGGCCAGGAACACCAAAGGTGCTTTAGCTCATCCCCAGGTAATTTAACAATTTGCTTCCATTGGAGAAGTCTTAATTAACTATTAATATATTTTATGAAAATAATTTATTGAGAATATCCATGCAAATGATTAAGATGATTAGGGGAAAATATTCCCATCTGATGGTAGTATGCACATTACTCTCAAAATAGATTTATTTGTTTTAATTATGACCTAGGTTACCATAACTAACCATTTATCTTCTTGTTGAGCAGGAATTGATGCATCATGTAGGGCTTTACATGGCAAAAGAAAGGGGAGCCATAATAGCCAGTGAGGTGTCATTAGGTGCACAGAAGACGCCATGAATCCCTAATGTCGCCTCTATAATTACAAATAATGAGTTTGGTTTGATGTAAGTCATATAATATGTCTTAGCAGTTGCATTCTATATATGATGTATGGAAGCAAGGGCATGCGCCCTTACATTACTTGCATGATGCATGTAAGGAAGCCTCTTAAATGCCAAGTCAACTAAAATAACAGAAAAACACAATGCTTGTATAATAACTAACTAAAGCGGCATTTCATTCATATATGAAAACAAAAATAGTAAACAAAATGAGAATAATTACAGTGTGCTTGACTGTAAACAAAGGTCATTTGCCATTCAACAGCTGCTCCCCAAAATAAGCCCTTCCAAAATTCTCTGGGTCTCTAAACCAGAAATTGCCCATGTACGACCATATAAAGTATCATTTAGTAATTTAGAGATCTGAAATACAATTCTAGTTGAAGCTACCTCCCTTATGTTGTAGATAATTTAGACAAGCACTAAAAAGTTAGAAATTGATAGAGATTAGAGCATATCTCAAAAAAATCTAGTGCATAAGCTGCAAAAGACTACTCAAAGATCATGCAGTAGATAATACAATGCTGAATATCTATTGCATCTTCAAGCTTCTGGGTTAATTTCACTACGTCAAAGCAACAATTCTTTGGGGGACGTTGCCAGATTCAGAGTTGAAGAGCATACTGGTAACAGATAGTACCACTTGAGACTGCAAAACAGGAGATCACAGAAACCCAATATATTTGAGAAAAACTAGTTGAGAGACACAGAGATATCACATTCTATAGCACTTCCTTCAAATTGTAAGCACAAATAAAAGAAAAGAAGAAAAAAAAAACTGACAGATGTAAGGAAGAGAGAGGAGCTGAATGGAGCAACTGTTTTTTGGGATAATATCGGGTCCCCAGCGCATTCAGCACGGCACATCAAAACATCCCGAAAGATTTATTGGTCCCCCAAAATCAATTCAGATCAACATTGTAGAATTTTATAAAAGAAGGGGGGAAAAAACCAATCATGTACAAAAGATCAACATTTTGAATTATTATCATTATTATCAATCTTCAATAATAACCGAACAGGAAATTAGTATAGTTCAGACAAATAGAAAATCAACACATTCCCACATATTATGGTAGCTAAATAAGAACAATAAGACAAATGTGTAGTTACCAAATCTAAAGTCTTATTTCCACTGAATTTATATGTAATGCCTTATGGAAGTGGGAACCAATTATGTTTTGGATTGGTTTGCACTTGCAATAAACTAATGCATCAAAATGTATGATGCGAAGTGAATTGGTTTCAAAATATACCTTTTCAAGTGCAAATCAATAACCCAAGAAGATTCACCAGAATGTCTACATGTAACACTGAAAGGAACTGCTAATAGATCACCTATCTAGGTTATGACTTACACCCATACTGAAAACCAACAATAGTACGAGCAATTTGAGGCAAAAGTACAAGCAATTTGAGGCAATCAAAACCAAAAGAACCAAAGATAATCATGAACTTCAATTATAAATTTACTAACACTGGACCTATTTCTAGTGAGAAAGTACATACCTCGTAAAATACAAACAAAGAATAAACAAAAGCTTGAACATTATATACACAGGCATCTACTATTGAAGCCTCAGACGATTAAAGAACACCAAGAAGTGATATTCAGGAGCCCAATATACAAAACCAACAACAGGACCCCCTTTGATGTACTGCACAAAGTGAAAATGATTCACTATCAATATCCTTCTGAGAAAAGGTAAAAATGAGGTTAGGAGAAAAACTAAACAACATTGTATAAGAGACAAAACCTTTCCATCAAGAATAACAAGTTCACCGTCAACCCATCGAGGATTCTGAAAACCAGGCTCAGCAAGCCTCCCTTGTCCTTTATACCGAGCAATCTGAATTTTAAACAAGACCACAACTAGTCTTTCAGCAAAACACAAAGGAGAGAGGAAAAATAAAAAGAGAGAAGAGAACATTATATTCAACACAGCAATACAACATACCACTCCAAATTCTTCAGGAATGATGCCTTTGTGAGGAAGCTGATATCTTTTCCCAACCTTAGCACGAAATGCCACCTACAGGAATCAGTAAACCAGTGAAGGTCTATGGAGATGAACTAGCAGCAAATATATAGAGCCTGTTTGAAATTGCTATTTGAGGCTAAAAAAGCATATTTAGAATTTTATTTATTTAATTGATTGATTTTTTTTTAATTTTTTTGAAACTGCTTGTTTCAAACTTGCTTTTTGGAAAAACATCTATTCATCTGCTTTTTTTCAAACAGCAGTTTTCAAAACTCCAAAAACTTCTTTTTTTTTTTTTTTTTTTTGAAAAGCGCTCTTCCAAACCGCAATGCCAAACAGGCCCGTAATATCAGAAAGACAAGCCCAGTTCAAGGCCATCTCAAGTTCCCAACAAGGCAGCAAATCAAACAATAAAGCAAACAAGCAATATTATTTTAAAAAATTTAGGAAAAAAAAAATCTAATCACTGGTGTGTGGACCAATTATATTAGCAAAGTCACATCCCTAAACTTGTAAACTTCATATAACAGAAAATGGCAAGTATAAGAAAAAGAAAACTAGTACAACACAGTCCACATTGCTCCAGAAAGACAAAATCACAAAGATTACATGCAAGAACCCTATCAAGCTTTCACAAAACATGTCCTAAATACATGAAATTACCTGTCCAGCAGGTACATATGGATCTCCAGTTAATTTCACAGCTTCCACATATTCATAAAACTCTAGATTAGAGGGCTCCTTTGTCCCTCGCTCATCTTGCCACTGACCAAATTTACGTTGCAGATGTATGACTTCTGAGGTGTACAGGCCATGTGCCCCAATATATAATCCTGAAAAATCATACAGTATCAAGACTTTTTCCCTAAGCAGAGTTTAAGGGACCAGAGCTTGGGGTATTAAAAAAAAAATAGATTACAATATAAAGGATTCTCAATATGTCAAAAACAGAGTGCAACCAGCAGAAACTGCATAACATTTCATAATAATGGCACAAGTCCAAAATTTTACCTTACACTTGTGCTCTTTTGCAATGTGGTCCCACAACTAATTTCATACAGTGAAGTATTTGAACAATAAATTTGTAACAATTCATAGCATCCAGTCACATTATCTATTTAATGAAGTGAAGTCAGAATTTTAGTCCAATAATGTGCTGAATTTAAAAAAAAAAAAAACCCCTGATGTGGCATGCGGATTCTACCATTGAGGAGCCCGTCAAAAAAGTGGATCCCAGTTGATGTCTGTTAGTATTAGACCAATTAACAAGAGTCAAGTGTATATAGTGGGACACAAAAAGCTAATAGAATGAGCAGGTAAAGTAAGCTCATTATTAGTGGTGGGCTTACTCAACGTCAACCTCGAGCTAGCATTGTTTCTACACTTAAGCACACATGTAATCAACAGTTCCACCTCAACTCTGACTCAGACCCAAGGATTAATTTAGCCAAGTAGCAGGTATGATATTATTGTTTAGGAACCAAACTGCAAAAACTTGTTTATAGTGCAAGGTAAAACTTTGGATTTATGCCAATTGCCAATAATTACTTAAAAATGAGCAACTTCTCTTAAAAAATCACCATTTAGAGGGTCAGGAGATGCGGACGTTTCAATTCGATGGAAAGTTGTTGATCCAGATAATGGTTGGCTGTTTTGAGCCTGACTAAGGGTAAAATTTATTAGGTCGCCAACATCTTTCAGCACCTGCCCAGTTGAAGTGAAGGAAATGAAACCAACCACCCATCAGATAAGAATTTAACAAATAGTTGATCTCTTGTCTACACAAACGACTGCAAAGACATGGCATGTAAAAAATTGAACCAACCTTCAAAGGTATCTTCTCCTTGCCAATGAATTTAGCAAGATCCAACATAATACTGTCCACACTACGTTGACCTTGAAACCTGCCTTTCCTATCCACTGAGGCTGCTTCCTTGGCACCAGAATCCTGTTGGCGGACATCTTTCTCTATAGAAAAAGAAAATGAACTTCGTCCCTTTTTCTCTAACTTAGCAGGCACTCTAAGTGGCTCTTTTGCAGGCATGCTTCCTGAAAATTTCTGAGCAAGACCTCCAACAAGAACTTTAACTGAAATTTCACTTGGTCCTTCATCATCAATGATTTCACGAGCAGCATCTATTTCAATCTCATCTCTTTCTTGGTCACTTTCACCCCTAATTTCATCTTCCGCTTCTACACTTTCTAACTCAATATCCTTATCTTCATCTTCTTCATCCATTATCTGTTCTATCACCTTAGATATAAAATCCTTATCTACCTTTGCAGGTGCTGTCACTTTCAAAACCTTGACCTTCATACCAGGAATCATATCTCGTAAAATATTCTGAACACCAGGAAATCCCTCAGCAAAATCAGAACCATCTTCTGTGTCATCACTATCCTCAGTGTCTTCAGTGCTCACAACTAATAGATCACTTTTTTCTTCAGTAGGTCCTGGTGGACTCAAGCGGCTAGTGGCACCTGGTGCTTTTGAGGATACTGTTGAAGGGTCTTGGAAAAGTCCTTTCCTTTTTAAGTACACAGCCTATAAAACCATAAGAATCCCATTAGAGAATGTGACTACTGATGCAGACTGAACCAGAAATGTAGAAGCAACAATGAGACACCGAGGAAGGTTACAAAGCAGATAAGTAAAAGCATCAAAGATGAAGATTTACATATGACTAAACAAGCATATGCATCTCACCATGCTCACTCGCAAGCGTGTACTTATTTTTACAGGTCAAATACACCAGTATTGATGTATACACAATGAGCTAAGTAGATTTAAAGGTCAAAAAGCAAAGCAAGGAATTTTGCAAGGATATCCAACATGCCTTGTATTTTTACTCTTTTGTTTGAAGATTTTAATCTTGTAAACAAGCTGGCACTACACGACTCCTTGGTGCCCAGTATGCTATTCTGTCTGTTTGCTAATGGAACAAACAGAAAATTTGACACCATCTTTGGGAATGAAAATAGGGTAAGAAAACAAGGGATAAAAATGATTTTAACTTGTTTTGAACTTTGGAAAGTGGAGGGGACTAATGGGGAAAGGGAGTGGGAGAAAAATGATATCAATATTTCCATTGGGACATTTTAATCAGCCTCTCAAAAATGAGGACGAAGTGCATCAAAAAAAATTGAAATTTTTGTTTGTTTATTTCTTATTTACTCTTTGCGTATAATATTTTATCTAAGCAATTAAGGTTTGTAATCTCAAAAAATTTACATCCATTTTTTCCTCTTATTTTCTTTATGTCCAAGGAGAAGGAAACATTATTTTGTTTTCTTTATTTTTCTCTCCTTCCCATGTTTACCTCATAATTCTTTTCCAGTCGCTTCCCATACTTCAAAAACATAGCGTAAATCTCAAAGTTATTTAGCAAACTGTCAACAAATAAATGGTAAGATGGCAAGTATACCTGCTGCCTGTATTCACCTCTATTATTCCTTGTAAGAAAGATCTCAAACACAGGGATGCCACCCGCAGCTGTCGCAAGCTGTCTGAAAGAAAAGAGAAGTGAATAATAGAGCGCCAAAAATTATAACAAGGAACATTTGGGAACAGGCAGCCCACATACGAAGTAGAAAGACTAATTGCAAACATTGCTACACAAGAAATGTTACATCAATGGGATTCCCTAGCAGTTGAATACCCATGTACTTGAACCAAGACACACACCAGATCAAATTAAATGCACTTTTGATCAACCAGGATAAACAAACTACGCTAGAACAGTCAGAATGCCAGATAGCCAAACACCTATTGATATAAATATGTTCCATTAATTAAATCCTTTTCAGCGTCTAGATGGAGGTGGCAGTTCTTTTGCTTGATTGTAATGGAACCCTTATAGCCTAGCTTACTAAAATCGGTTCGGTATTTATTTTAATGCAAAAAGATAAGCTCGGCTTACCTTTCTTGAGTTCTTTCAAAAAATTTAATGAAACGATGTTGTTGCAGCCCTAAGACACTTCCAATCATAATTATTAAATTAAATTGTTCTGTAAAGCCAGTGAACAAATTCTTTCTTTTGAATAAAACATGTATCTGCACACGCACTCTCTTACAAGGACCACTTAATCCTAGAAAAATACAATATATACATTTTTACTGTATCTTACGTTAATGGATTAAAAATAAAATAAATTAGTTTAACAGCTTAAAATTATTTATTTTACACCTAGTAACTTTGTATTATTTTTAAATAGTATCTACATATAAATTATATGCGTTGAATAATCTATGAGATGAAAAGATATATTACTCACATGCTTGATTTTTCCTTGTGAATTACAATTGCAAGAAATATTGCATATTCTTTTTTCGATTGAGAATATTATATAATTATTTTATTGTAATTGAAAAGCAGATTTAAAAAAAAAAAAAAAAAAAGAATCATAGTGAAAGTATTTATATTATTTCCTTTAACAAAACTAGTCATACGTAAGGCAATCACTATGCATAACATGCAACCAATGTGATAAAATGGCCAGTGTACAATAAATGCCAGAGAAATGCCTCAGCATTGTGCATATTTTGTATGAATGAGAAATTAAAATGAAACCTTTCTGAACACATGTAAATAATTACCGAGGACTATAACTCCTTGCCACATATCTTCCATGTTCTGCGGTAATACGTATAATTAGACCATAAGGATCAAGTACATCTTCTGAGATGCCAGACCACCATCCTACCTGTACATGAGTATCAATGAAAAATATGGAACTATGAGCATGAAGTAAATTTACAAACGGAAAAACATAGTTTTATCCTTTGAAATATCTGAACCTAACTAGGAAATCTCAAGCAGAAAACTCAAATCATAGCTTTATTAACTCCAGATGATGAAAGAATATTATCAGTAGTAACTGTAGCTTAAGCAGCACACAACTATACCTTATCACACAAAACATTTGCACCTGCAAATTTATAGTGTGGGAACAAAGGAATTGATATAATATGCTATTAGTCTTCACTGAACTTTCTGAAACAGCTAACAATTTGTATATAGCCAGAGGCAGTAGAAAATCTAACAATTTACAACTGATATCATGGGCATTTACCCATTGTTTGGGAAGGAGGGGAAAGTTGGGGAAAGAAAGAGGGCTGGAGAAAGAGTGGGTAGGGAAATAAGTATGCCCTTGTTTGGAAGAGTGGGTAAAATGGAGGGAAATGGTAAATCAACCAAAAATAATCACCTAGGCCCACATAATATTTTCTCTAGTTTCTAGAGGCGAAAGGTGGGGAAAGAGGTTTTAAAATATTTTAAATTATAGTAATTTACTTATTTACCCTCTTATTATTTTATATATATTCATACATTTAAATTTTTTATTCTTGATATTCTAAGGGTATAATATTAATTATAATTTTAATAATTTCATTCCATTTTTCTTTTCTCCATCCTTTCCAAATAAGATAGAGAAAAAGGCATTCTCCATCATTTCTATTCTTTTCCCCCTTTTCTTTCCTCACCTTTTCTTTCCCCATCCTACTTTTTTCCCCAACAAAGTGTTAGAAAAAGGAATTGGACGGAATGTAATATGAGCTTGTAACAAATTTCATTTACCACTACCCACAATTAAAATGCCTGTAGAATGTAGATTAAATAACATGAAAGCGTATAATAAATTTAAAAAAAAAAAAAAAAAAAAAAAAGGCAATTTTTCACACAAAGACAAACATCAGAGAATGCTTCAACCAAATAAAATTCTAAGTACCATCTAATACTAGCTGCAGTTGCCAACAGTCCTAAACAAACACAGTTGTTCTCCGAAAAATACAGATTTCAGATGAAGACAACGAGACAATGATGTGTATGAACACACACACAAAAAAAATATATATATGGATGTTCATTAAGAGGGGAAAAGTTCAACTTTAACTCACTAATCCAGCACCAGCATTGTCTCGTAACAAAGCAGCATCGTGGTAATGTTCCTCTGCAACTGCTCTCTGAAGAATCCCAAAAATAAAAGGTGAGAAGAAAAATGAAAATCCTTACTCCCTCACCCCTCCCAAACTAGCAAAATGCAAGAAGTCAAATTACATACATTCAATTGTGACATCACTGTGCCAACAGCATCGTTCATAGCCGCAGCTGCAATTGCCACCTTGAGCCTAGCTGCATCTTCATAATCCTCTCTATTCACAGCATGACTCAACTGTGACTGCATATAGAGATATTTCATCATGTAAGAAACACCCAATCAGTAGAAAGGCGCACAACTTATAGGGCTCCATAAATTCAGCATCCTTCTAGTGTGAACATCTGTGCTTTCCAATAAAGCTGAAGAAGCGACAGCTTCCCACCATAGGCAAAACATTTTAAATGTTAACATTGAGAACTTTGCACAATGCAATCTTTAAGGGCAGATGGATTAAGTTTCAATATGGGTTGCTTCAAATCCATCCTCTCTTAGATTTTCTAGAAAGCCTCTTCTATGACTTATTTTATGCTACCCATTTTCCAAGTTTAATATGTATGTCAGGTGGACACTTCTTTAACCCTCATAATAATATGTAATGATGATCAAATGACTCAGAACTTGAAATCTTACAGCTCATATAGTTTGATATTGAAAAAAGAGAGTTCAAAATTTGCCTTTACAAAGAAAAAAAGTTTCTTTTCAAGGCCATTTTGCACAATTGATAAATGAAGTAGTATTGGTTTCTCAACCAACAGAATCCTTCAAACTCAGGTTCAGAAAATTCCCTAGAAATTGCACTTCCCCGACACCAATTTCCAATTCTTTTTCAGCAGCAAGGAAACAGTTCTCAACAAAATAATACGTCCCAAGCCTAAAATACAATACACACGCATATACTGATACAAAGCCTCGAAATTTCATGGTAATAATAAAAGCCTGAAACTTTCTATATGTAAATATAAGATTAAAGATGAATAATTGGGAAAAATAAATAAATACCTTCAAAACAG
The DNA here is from genome assembly GCA_947687605.1 of Reutealis trisperma. NCBI lineage: Eukaryota > Viridiplantae > Streptophyta > Magnoliopsida > Malpighiales > Euphorbiaceae > Reutealis > Reutealis trisperma. The sequence continues at coordinate 7,459,261 of CANTUT010000012.1, read as the reverse complement.
AAACAATACGCTCCTGTTCATCAACTTCTTTGAAATGTCTTCTCCAACGATCCCAATCCCACTCGTCATCTTCTTCACCCTTATTTTCCTTCCCACTTTCCCTCTCCTCAACCACACCACCCCCCAGCTCTTTCCTGCGTGGATTCATGAACGAATCAATCCTTTTCATAGCAGTGTCAATGACACCTTGAAACGGAGAGTTCCATCGCCACTGAGCTGATGGACCATCTGAAGAAGAAGAAGAAGAATTGGTGCAGCGACAGAGAGAAGTAGTAGAAGAAGAAGAAGGAAATGGAGGATAAGGAGAAGGGTAAGATGGTCTTTTAGCAAGAAATTTGGGGGTTCTGAAAGAAAGCTTGTGAGGAGGAGTCGGAGGTGAAATTGAAGCCATGTATGAATGTATGAGAGAAACACACACTGATATGAAAATTTGGGTCTTATTATGTATTTTGTATGTGTGGTTGTGGCTAATGGCTAAAATCAGGTGACACACAAAAAACTGTAAAACTGAAACAAAAATAAAAAAAAAGTGTTTGGTTTGTGTTAAAAAGGAGAAAGAAAGGAAAGGAAAAAGGAAGGATTCTATATAAGTAAATTTCAAAATCTTAAAAAAATCTATAATGGTGGCTTCATTCAGTTGGATGGTTTTTGTGATAAGTTCTGAAATTTTCAGGCTTTTTATTTTATTTTTTTATCTTTATTAACACTTGGCCTCTCCACATGATACTGAGGGAGAAAATTCTTCTACTCTCATTCATGCCCATTTGGATATGTATTGGGAAAATATTCAAATATAAATATAAACCTAACACTTTAAAAAACCGTTCACACTAATACAAATTTTCTGTTTTTCAAGCCATAATCAGTTCACGTGTACCAATTAACAATAACCAAATTAAAATATTTTTTTTTGAGACTAACCATATTAAAATATGAAACAACCAAATTTAAAATACATTTCAATCAACTAAATATAAAAATAATAATAAAGAAAGAAATTAACATACCTATTAAAACTCACAAACGATGGTGAATGATTATCGGTGGTGAATGGCAAACGGCGACCAAAAGCAAACAGAGAGGCAGAATAATGGAGAAGGAAAAAAAAAAAAAAGAGAGAGAGAGATAGCAGAAATAGAATAAAATCGAGGTATTTATAGTTTTAATTTACAAACAAAATATTATGTGATAAATTAAAATTTGTTGATAATAAAATTACATTTATGTATTTCTTTTTTAAATAGTTGATAAATTATCGACATATTTAAATTTGTCATGTGATATTTCATCTGTATATTTTTAAATGAGCACTAAATTTTCACTCTATACTTTTAGATTAATTATTGACAAAGAATATCTATCGGTAAACTGTTATAAATTTATCACCATATATTGGCGCCAATTCTTATCGCATATTACCAAATGAATATTTCCATCAACATATTTGTAAATTTTTTTCTATTATATTTCATTAGTGTTCCGATGTTAATTATTGGTGGAATCTATTTCGTTTTTTGATATTTGTGCAATCTTCTTGTAATGTAATATGTTGATAAAATTCATTTAAAAATATATATAAAATAATTATCTTATAATTAATTAGTTATATATATCTTATTATAATATATTTTTTTGTGCTATTTGTATGCCATACAAACAAGTCAAACTCTTAAATGGTGCCATGTAACAAGCTTTTAAAAGTTCTTAACTTACTTTATTCATTAGATATTGGATTACAAAAATACCTATTAATATTTCGTTAAAAAATACTTATTAATAATTTAAAAAATATAATTCCTTTTTTTACATACAAATTAATTAAAAAGTAAAAATAATTCTTAAAAAATATAAATAATTAATTAATAATATTATTATTATATATGTAAATGCATATATTTTTTGTTTACTTATTTAAAATTATAAATTGAGAATAATAATAAATATATTTTTATTATTATTGTAATTATTTTTAATTCAATATAAATATTCTATATGTCTAAGTTAAATACATTTTTTTATAATAAGTAAAATTTATCCTGTATAATATATACAAAAATATATGTTATTATTCTATATTTTACTATTGAAATGTAATTTTAATAATTAAATAACCAAATATTTTTATAATTAATTATAACAGCTAATTAAGAATTATTGACCATTAATTACTAGTAGGAAACAACTCAATGCTAATCCTTAATTATTTCATAATTCTTTATTGGATTGCTAAATCAAACCTGCCACTAAAATATTCTCATTTATCCATCACCCATTTTTAATTATGTATTTCTGTTCTCTACACATTAGTAATAAGGACAGGGCAACAGGTAGGTGGCAAGTTGGAACTTTAACCCTTTGTTTGGGAAAAGAAAAACAGTGGGGAGAGAAAGTGCGGGAAAGAAAATTAGAAGAGAGAATGTGAGAGAGCATAAACTTAGTTTTCACTCTTCTTGTTTGGAAATAAGTCAGAGTTGAGTTGAGGGAGAGAAAAATGAAAAAAAAAATTATTATATTTTAAAATGTAAATTCGAATAAAAGTAAAATTTAAATACTTAAAATTACAATTATGTTCATTTATATATAAAATTTATGGGTAAAAAAAAAATTCTTTTGAAGGTAAAAATGTAAATTAGCTTAGAAGCTCAATAATAAGAGCAAATTCTTCTTCCTTTCTCTCCAAATCTGGGAGATTGTTTATTTGTGAGTGCAGGGGATTATTTTTCCACTTTCTAAATTTCTCTTCTCTTCTCTTCCCCTTATTCTTCCAAACAAGGAAAAATTACCAGCATCCCCTCACTTTCTCCCCCACCCTCACAAAACATAGGATAAAGCTTAAATTAGTGTTTTAAAAATTGAACAGATGATCGAACTGGTTAAATAACTAATTTTTTATTCGACCAGTTTAATTACCGGTTTAACTTTTTTACTGTATAATATTTATATTTATAATTTTTTTTTATATTTTTAAGTGATTAATATAATATATTAAATTATAATCATCAACGGAAAATACATCTAAAAAAATACAATTAACTAAATATCAAATTTAAACATATTAAAAAAATACCATAAAATTTTAATTTATAAAATTAGACGGATTCATCCGGTTCAACTTATTTACTCGTTTTTTCAATTTAGCATGTTCAATATAATTTTACATGATTTAATAAAAAATCTAAGTATTTAAAAGTAATTGATCGACGGATTTGATTTTTAAAACAGTGGCTTAAACCACTTGTTAAGAATTTATTTCTGCGGCTGCAAATTACTTTTTTCATTTTTTTAATAAAATTCACTCAAATTCAAGATCTTCTAGTAATCAAAAACATTCTAATACTGTCAAACGAAAATTTTATTGACCATTGATTATTAGTTATTATTTTTATTAATAAATTTAATTTCCACTAAATTCAAACTCTGAAACCTTATAATAATACAAAAACGATGCACATTAATTATTGTTGGGTGTAATTTAGAACCAGCAAACCTGACCTTTTCAAATAGCAAATAAAATATACTGTAAATGTGCCTGTGAAGCAGATTCTCAACAATAAAAATTAAAACACATCTTACTACTAACCTTACCACTGTGCGAAATAATAATAAACCAAATTACTTCTAAATTCTTAACTTCACTTACAGAAAAATAAATTCACTAAAATAACTAACGTTAATCATTTAAAGAGAAATAAGCACTAAATAATAAAGACAACTAAAAAAATTAAACACTTATATTAATTACAAAAATGAACAAGCTACCAGTATTATGATATTAAAGGATAACATTTATCCATATCAGTTATCTATATTAGTTAGTTAGGTTGTTATGTATCAGTTAGGTTGTTATGTTAGTTGTATCCTATCTTAGCCTATGTTTAAATTTCATATTATAGTTGTAAAGATATATATATGGCCTTGCATTATCCGTATAAAGATATATGAAAAATACCATTTCATACTATTGTCGTTTACATGATAACATGATATCTTTCTAATAACTTTTCATACCCATAATAACGTGTTCTCCATTACACTTCGCACGTCTCATTGTAACATGTTTTCTCACTTGTACATATTTCAAAAGGAACTATTATAAGCTTACATCATACTTGAGGTTTAAATTAATTAATTAGTTCAAGCAAAATATCCAAACCTAATCAACTAACTTAAACTAATTAAATGACCAAATCCAACTAAATAATATTAAATTTATGGACTCAAAATTAAAATTAAAGTCTATCAATTATTTATGACGTCTAAATTTTTTTTTACTATTATTGGTTTGTGGAGCTTTTGGAAATTAAGAAACAAAACTAGCAAATGGCAAACATGAAAAGTCAGCTTACAAGAAATTTATATGCTGACTGACTAGCCAGAAAAACCACCTGCTGCTGTAGCCTGTTTGATGTCATTTATGTTTCTTAATTTATGTCAAAAATTCTACAGAACCCAATATGTAAAAAGATCAAATAATATATATATTACTTTCTCCTAAAAGAAATTACAAATCTGTGTGAAGATTTTTATTATAGACTTAGTTGTTGTTTCTGCTTTCTTTGGCTTGGGCCCCCAGATCCAGTTTATTCCAAATTAAAATTCTATTTGTTGTATAGTGCAAATTAAATTAAAGGTTATATTTAGTTTGCATAATAAAATACACAAATAATAAAATAAATATTTTTGAAGAATATAATAATTATTTTAATTCTATAATTTAGTTTATAGTATAGAATAATTATTCTATTCACATAAATGAACATAATATTTTTATAAATTAATTTCACTATTAATAATAAATTAAATATAATTTTACCAAATTTTATTTAAAAAATAATTTAAATGCATAATAAATAAAATTTTTATTTGACTTAAAATTTAAAAAATAAAAATAAAAATCTGAAAAAAAAAAAAAAACAAAGCAATAGCAGTGAATTTGAACTTACCAATATTTTTGAAAAGTAAAAATGGAAATACTCTATTCCATATCCTAAAAAATACCAATTCTTTAATTTTTTGTGAAATATGTATTTCATGAAAATTGTAAAATTATTATTCCATGGAATTAATATTTTTCTCTAAAATTTAAATCAAAGTTTAGAATAACTATTCCATATGGAATAGCTATTCTATTCCTTAGCTATTTCATGAATCAAACATAGCCGAAGATTTAGTGCAAAAAAAATTAAATTGAAGATATGCAATATATTTGCAAGATAAATAGTAGTCCAATAATAGAATATCTGCTTACAAAAAAATTCATGACTTTAAATCTTGATAGTCATTCTTAATTCAATACTCGAATATCTGACTTGTATTATTTTTTCAAACACTTGAGAAAGCCCCATTGTTTTGAATCATTTTACAATTTACATGGTAGTAACTTGAGAAGGCCTTACAGCTTAACATGAACAGATAAGAGCGGGAAAAAACAGAATGAAAGAGAACAATTTGCTGGTTCTTTCTCCTCATCATTCTGAAAACAATGTATCTTTTACCATTAATTCATCCCTATCTTAGTTCAATGACAGAAACAATGTTCAATTATTTACACATGGAACTTATTTTGACTGATGATTTGAGATAATATTACAGGTTTGCATAGTACCCCGTGCTTATGAAGACTGCTTTTTGTGTAACAATGGGTCAGAGATGACTTGGGGTTCAAAGTCTGGCTTTAAATAACTGGCGAGCATGTCAGCATATAACTCGTACCGAGCAGTCATTCGAAATCCCCACTTGTCTTTCAGTTGTCTACACAGGTTTAGGTCCATGTCTGAGATCGACAGTCCATCCTTGTAACGGGAAAGGGAGGGTGTGCAAGAAGCATCTGGTGCTGAAAAATGGCTAGAACCATAGAAGTGCCCAAAGTCTGCGTGTTGTGGCTTTCCATCACCCGAAGTGAATGGATTGGGGAAGATCTCAGTACCAACACGATTGATAGACCCAACAAAATAACTGTTGGCTATTGCAGCATTACGAGCCTGAAACCCATTCATCATATGTTGATTAACTTGTCGAAAAAAAAACCCTTTTAACTACTAATCTGCCATGTCAAATGGTAATCTCATGCTATCTATTACAGCATCATCTAATTATTAAGAACATAATGCAGCCTTAAATCACAGCACTTATTGTTCAAGAGTCGTCACAGGTGAACCATCTCACTGTGAATTTTTCTCTCTGAACAAAGAATTGATCATGCCAATTTCCCTATTACTTTAACATGGGAATACCAAAGCTCATTGGAAGTATAGTCCATCAAGCAAGTAAATGGAAAATGCAAAAGATCATGACAGAAGTTAAAGATGAAAAATAAGCAGATGGACAGAAGATAACCTCAATGGGCCACATTGGTTCGCTAAGTTCACCAACAGTGGCAGAAGGATTGAAAACAATCTCTGCACCATTCAAGCCAAATGCTAACCAATTCAATGGATGGTGCCGCCCATAGCATATATTAACTGCAATCCTTCCATATGCTGTCTCAAACACAGGATGCCCAGTATTTCCTTCCATATAATATGTGCTTTCATTGAAGTCACCAACTCTAGGTATATGGTTCTGCCAAATGCAATTTCCAGATATGTTCAACAAACTACTATGAACACAATACATGATAGAGACAAGTAATCTTGCATTTACCTTTCGATGCTTGCCAATTATGTTCCCATGATTTCCAATTATAACAGCAGTGTTCCACATAGTCTCTCCATGATTAACATCTCTCTCAAGAATTGGACTTATGATGACCATGTTGTATTTTCGTGCAAATTCCTGAAGAAATTGTGTTGATTCTCCATCTACAGGCTCTGCAAATTCACACCATCTCTTCTCCCGAGTACAGAATGCAAATGGCATCATCCATGCTTCCTGGAACAATATTATATGAGAAATCACTCCAGACCCTTAGTCTATAGTAAACAATAAATAAATGAATTAGTTAAACCCTCATGTCTCAACTTACTTGCAAACATAATATGTTCACTCCTGAAGAGCCTGCAGCATCAATCATTGGCCTCAATTTCTGAAAAATGGCCCTCTTTTGGTCCAAAAAAGGGGCCATTGTTGGAAGAGCTATGGAGTTCTGGATAAGACCCACCCGAACTACTCGAGGTTGTCTCAATGACTCTTTGTCAGCATCAAAGCAAAATGCCTGAGAGATTTAAAGATAAATACATTAGAATAACAAATAGCGTAGTCTTGATGATTTAATGATCCTACCATAGAAAATGAAAAGATGCTCATCACATATAGCTAAGCAATGGGATGTGTAAAAATTATTACTGACATAATGGTGGGGCAGCCAAAACAGCAGGCAAAACCTCATGTAGCAAGGCTTTTGCACAAAGGATGTTCAACTTCCGAGGAGCCTGGACTTCGTGAATACTCTCTCAACTCAATTAAACCTTAACACCAAGCCAGATGGGGTTGGTCATATGAATCATTTTTTCTATTCCACCCAGTTTAAAGTTATACTTTCATGAAGATTTAGAACCTCTAGATCTTAACATCTTAGGCCTATCCTTCCATTTCTTAACTCCTGCTACATCTATATGTGAACTATAGTGTGCCAAAAGATGTGTAGATTGAAAGTGTGATCCACCATAAACAACATAAGCAGAGGGTCCTTTTAAGAACATTGTATAGTCGCTACAAGCATTCAACATCTCTAAAGGAAAGCTCATGCAAAGTATTAGATTTAATCGCATACAAAGACACATTGATTTTTTGATATTCCGGCAACCGGCTGTCAATCCCTTCCTAGGTGTTTAAGCATCCCTGTGAATATCTAATCAACCATTTGCTTTAAACACAAGCATATCAAATCAGAGTTCGTTCACAAAATTACCATTCTTGTTTTTCATTTATTCTTAAAACAGTTTCCAGAAAAAAGATCACCAATTAGGATTTCCATAGGTGACCCCAAATTTATGGCATCTTGAGCAGCTTTAAAACCAACATTTAATGCCAAAATAGTCAGCCTAGTTCTTCAAAGATATTGTAAGGCTAAAGTATATAGAATAGATGGAAGCAGCCACTACCTGGAGGTCAAAATCATGACTTGAAGAGAGAGATTTTGCAGACTCCGGAAGAGCTAAAATTTCAAGCGGTCTTCCACAATTCATCCCAAGAAGCAACCGGCTGACTTCCTGAAAAGAAAAAATTTAACTAGTCATATACTTGTATAAAATTCCAGAAACTCTAATCTAATAAACATAATCGTCACTGCTTGAACTTTGATTTAAGAAAATAAGAACTGGCAGAATCATATGAATTCGCTTTTCAAATCAACCCAAAAAATTTATTAAAAAAAATTGAATCTGTAAAAAAAAAAAGAAATTAATCATTACCCACAAGATATAAACGCTCACAGATAGATAAATCAGCAACCTTTACTTAAACCTATCAAGATTTCCAATTCAAGATCACAGAGAGAGATTACCTTGAAGAGATGAGGCTTGAGATTGGCACTGAGTAGGTGGTGAAGGGAGTCATACCCACAAATTGAACTACCATTAAAGATTGGATTCTCTTCAAGATTGCCATTTTCACTTTCAATCTTTTCATTTCTCTCCATTTTGAAGTGTTTCTTGGCAAGAAGATGGGAATATGAGGTTACTGATGATAGGGGCTAACTGGCTATCGATGGGTGGACAAAATATGCAAGAATGAGCAGGAAAGAAAGAGGAAAATTATGGGTTCTCTTCTGAATTTGGAATGTTACAAAAGATTAATTGATTGGTGGATAGATGCATGTATTTGTGATGGGAACATGCGCAAGGCTGCAATTTTTTTCTTTTTATATCGAACTCAAGATTGAATCCAGCTTGAAAATTCTCATCAACTTAATTATTTGAGCGGCTCGAGCTCTGCTCGTTAAAATATTATTTATAAAGCCGAAGAACAGCTCATTTTGAAGTTTATTTATAATTAGTTTATAACTGGCTTATAGAATTTACTTTTAATAAAATAAATATAATAATAAATCCTTAAAATTAACATAAAAAATATATAATTAGCAAAAAATAAAAAAAAACAATTCTGATCATATAATTAAGCATTATATATTTAAAAAATTAAAAATATCTCGTAATATATTATTATTATTAGTATAAACTCCTTTTTTTAAAACTAAATCTCTTAATTATTTGATAAAATTATTAGATATAATATTAATGAAATTAATTATATATATATTATTATTAATTACATAATTATGAAATATAAATTATAAAATATATATATTAACACATTATAAATAAGACTATTTGCAAGTTTATTAATCGAATTGTTCATAAACTTATAATCAAACTGTTTATGAACTTAAATTTTAATTTTACTCAAACTCAACTTATTTGTTAATAAAGTCTTGAATTAAGGTTTAACTCTGACTTGCTAGTAAAACTAATCGAATGCAAATGAATTTTTTATGAAGTTAAGTCGTTCATAAGCCATTCGATGTTATATAGATGATTTTGCAATTAGAATAATGATGTTGGATTAATCTATTTAGGTAAATGAATTAATAATACTATTCATCATGACTAAAAGTTTGGTGAAAAAAAAATGACTATAAGATAAAAATGGGAATGAAAGGTATTTTAAAGGGAGGAATAGTAAGAAATAAAAAATTATTTAATAATCATATTTGAAAAATTAAAAACTAATAATAAAAGGAATAAATGAGAAATAGTTCTATTTTATTTAGATAAAGTGGAAGGGAAGAGAAGTTTAAAAAAAAAAATTAAAAATTAAAAATCGAATTATTTACACATCAGGATTATAGTAAAATATCAAGTTTTCACCATTGTGTTGTTTCTTTACTGATTATTATTTAATAATTAAATAAAATCAAAATTAAAAATAAATTAAAAATATATAAAAATGAAAAATTGTTTATAACTTGTTTTTTAACATAAAAAATTGTATAAGATTTGCTAAGAAAAAAGTTATATTGAAATTTGAAACTAAATTTTGAGAATTTATTAAGTTAATTCATTGTGTATTTTGCCCTCATAATCAAATCAAGGCTATAACAAAAGCATTCAGATTCGATAAATATGTTTTGTTAAATCAATCACAATAAAGAAACACATATATATATATATAAACTTGGTGTCGGTTAATTTATTCTTTAATTGTAACACTGTGTCGGTTAATTTGTTCGGATTCTCACTTGAATGGATTAGGAGGTGAATCAATTAGGATTTTTTGTGTTTGGTAATCGAGAAAATACTTGAGAAAGTGAAAAAAAAAAGCTCTAGTAACATATAAGGTATTAGATTTTCTTTTACAAATCCTTTCCCGTCGCTCTCCTCCATAGGATTGTTTAAATAATTAGTTCGATTTAAAAATAAATCGAACAAAAAAAAATAAATTAAAGTTATGTTTTATAATAACCGAATCAAAATTGAATTTTATATAAAATCGAACCGAATCGAAAAAGTTGAGTTTGATTTGGTTTAATTAATGGATTTGGACTTTTTTTATTTTATATATATATTTATTATTTATAGAATAATTATATATACAATATTTATCAATAATATTATATATATATATATATATATATATATATATATATATATCAAATTTATTATATTATTATATATATACATAATAATATATATTATATTATTTTATATTATATATAAAATATAAAATATTGTTTATATATATATAACATTTACATAAATATATTAAACTTTAGTTGGTTCGGTTTAAGCCAAAATTTTTTGACTAAAATCGAATCGAACTAAAATTTAATTCAATTCTTTATTTTAAAAATCAAATCAGATTAAAATCCTTAAAAACTAAATCAAATAGAACTAAACCAATCATTTATATTCAAATTTTTAATTTTGATTCGGTTTTACTCACTCCTACTCCTCCCACATCACTCAACTAGCATGGACAACATCAGATAACAATCTCTAATTAGGATGAACAACATCTCAGCCTCAATGCAATTAGAATTGCTCATCATTAAAACTAGCAGTATTAGAAGAATCTCTCTAATTTTTCTTCAAATAATGCTTAATTAATTAATGTTTTAATTTTATTTTTAAGTAATAAATTAAAAAGACATTAATTCTCTCCACCATCCCAAATTGATAAAGGTAAAAGCAATCCAATTCTTATCTAAGGGCATCGCCAAAAGCCCCATTAAATACCTCATCACTCAAAATAAGGAGTCATATTATATTATTTTTCTTCTAATAAACTTCCTATTTATTCTCATCACCTAAATAGTTTTAAGAACCTATTTCTCTCTTCTTAAATTTGAAGAGAGAAATTGATTTTCTAAACTAATATTTTAATCTCTAAACCGATATTTTAATATTTTTTCTTCTTTTTTCATTTATTTCATTTTTTAAATTATTATTATTCAAAAATTTATTATTATTAAATTACTATATTTTATTAAAATATTATTTTAATAATATTTTAAGTTAAATTATTCATTTTTAGTAATAAAAATTTTACGTAAAGTATAAGAAATAAAATTAAGTATAATAATAAAAATAATTTGTTATAATATTTTATATTAAGTTATATTTTTAATAGTACAAATCTTATATAAAATAAAAGAAATGATATTGTTATAATAATAATAATAATAATAATAATAATAATTTGTTTTAATATTTTTTAGCCATAAAAATTTTATGTAAAGTTAAGAAACTAAAATTATAAATTTATGCATAGAGAAATAAAATTATAGATTTATTAATAAAAAAGATGAAATAGGAAGTGAAATTGAGAGTGTTGTTGAAGTATGCGTATTTTTTAAATAAGTTAAAATAAAAAGTTCAATTGTTTATAATATGATCAGGAATAAAATATTAATGATTGTTGGGTTGCTCTAATGCATCATGTAATTATATATTAAGTAATTCATTTTCTTTTCATTATATAAGAATCATGTCTTTCATATGTTATTGATCAATTGATATAAAATTAGATATTTTTATTTTATTTTTCTTTATTTTTGATTTTTCTCATTTATTTTACTTTACTTTTGAATTTTCTCAAAGGACAATTTGTTCATTAATATTCTTGAGAGATAATTTATAACTTCTAATGGGAATTTAATTTTAGCAAAAGAAAATTGATTGAGAATATTTTTTATATAATTTGAAGTGAAAATATTTCACAAGAAATTCGTTTCTTTAATTACTTTGATGGTAAGTTTGGTAACATTATTATGAAAAAAATTTGCACATTCATTATGTTTATTTTATTTTTTATTTTTTTAAGAAAAACAAATATGCAGTTTTTGCAAGTGCTTTAAAAAGGAAAAAATACATGTCCATGTTTAAGATATTATAGGTGAACTAGTAGTTGCTGCATGGGTGTTAGTTCAAATTTTTTTTTTCAATTATTGATTTGAATTGAAAAAATAATTTAAGAATTTTTTATAATATATATATATATATATATATATATATATATATATATATATATATATATATATATATATATATATATATATATATATATATATATATATATATATATATATATATATTTATATTAAAAATATAAAAATTATTAATAAATGAATTATTTTTATTTAAAAATAACTTATAATTTTTTTGATAAAAAAATATATTGATTCTAAAATATTTTATATTTTATTTTATTAATAATCTAACACAACTATCATAATATATAAGATTTAAATTGATTTGATTGGTTTCAATATTTTTAATTTAATTTATATTTTTTTTAAATTTATTCTTATAATAATAAAATAAATGATGAGGTCTAACAATTTTGTATGCATTTTTAGTTATGAAATTGATCAAATGATAAGAAGTTTAAACTAAGTAATAAGAAGTTTAAACTAAGTATTTAAGACTTCCAATATTATTTTAAAATAAATATAAGGTAATTAATAAGATATTAAATATAAAAGTTCAAGAGTTTTTTTTTTAAAATTATTTATTTCTTCATATAATATTTTAGTTGAACAAATTAAAACAAAAAAATAAATAGAAAATTACAAAATAAAAAACAAATAATTAGAATAAAATATATTTGAATGCATTGTTAATTATTTTCATCATTATATTCTCTTATAACTCTCTTTTTATTTTTATTAAATATTATGATTGATAATATAAATTTTTATATTAATATATAAAATAAAAAAAATTTATTTACGTAATTGATTTAGAAATATATTACAATAATAATAATAATTATTATTATTATTTATGTAATATATAAACTATATTTATGTATCTTTTATTTAAAATAATATTTATATATTTCAATTTTTATAATGTAAAAACATTAATTAGAAATATTTTTTAATGATATATTTCGCACGAATTTACAAGCTAGCTGCAAGTAATATGAAGGTTTTTTTTTTGCCAATTCTATGAAGGTTGAAGATAAAATTAATAATTTTTTTTTAAAAAATAGGATTAAATTAAAAAATAAAAAATAATAATTTGAGAATATATGAAATTATTAAAAAAAGTATGAAAATAAAATAAAATAAAATATACTACAAAAGAGCAAATATTGAAAACCGCCACGTGTCTATTCCCTCCACCGGCCTTTCGTTTTTTCCCACCTTGAACAGCAGGTGAAAGAAAAGAATCCCGCTTTCCAACACGCCACAGAAACAGAAACGAACTCTCCCACTTTCCAAACAAACAAATATAATCAAATTAACAAAATTAAATTCTGAAAAAAAATAAAATTCTCATTTTTCTTTCATTTTCAGCCTCGTAGAAACAGGAAATGGCGAGAGCCAACGGAGGTGGAGAACAAGTAGGTGAAGGAGAGGGCGTGCCTCGATTATCATCAAGCTCAAGGATAAGAACAGGGCCTGACCCATTCTTGGTGGTTTGTAGATGTTTCAGCTTCTTGACGGCTCTCACTGCCATTCTTTGCATTGCCGTTAACGTTCTCTCCGCCGTTCGATCTTTCCAGGACGGATCCGATGTATGTACGCTTTTTTTTTTTAAATTAACAGTGATACACCTACAGTGAGCTATTGATTGTTAATTGATTGTTTTTGTTTAGGTATTCGATGGAATTTTCCGGTGTTATGCGGTGGTGATAGCTTTTATTGTGGTTATTGCCGAGACGGAGTGGGGATTTGTTACCAAGTTCTGGAAGGTATTGTTCTTCACTTATTTGATTCTAGCAATTTCTTTTAGTTTTAGTTCAGCTGTTTATTTATTTTGGATTTTTTTTTGTTTGTAATTGGATTCTTTTTTTTTTTTTTTTTAAATTTCCACATAAGTTTAAACATTTAAGAAGTCTGGTTTTTCTGTGAAAGTGTCCTAATTTGGAAAGATTATTTGATGATGGAGGGAAAAATAATTAGGTTTAATTAAAGTTGGGCAAGCCTAGTTAAAAAAGTAAAAGTGGGATTTGCTGGGTTTTTGTTGGTTCTTAGTGGGGTGCAATCTATTGTAAAGAGCATTCATTTAGTGAAGGATTTTGGAAATTGAAAGTGGAGTGCTCTGCTGAAATTGGTAAAGAAGCGCAAAGCAGGAGACAATAACTTTTATTTTTCCTTTTTTTTTTTTTTATTTTATATCAGATTACACATCAGCTAAAAATGCTTGGCATCTTGCTACAAGGAGGCGAAAAGTTTAGGATATATGAGCCCCAACTGGTGAAATAAAAATGGAAAATAAGCTACACTTGGAAATTAAACTAAAAAATGACTCTATTTAGTTTCTTTATATCAGCATAAAGACAAAATTTTGGTCTAGCTCGTGTGAAGATATAGTTGCTTGAAATCACTTGAAGAATTTTCTTCAACCATCACTTGATAAAATCTATTCTATATTTTACAGGTGTTGGAATATTGGGCTGGCAGGGGCATGCTGCAGATCTTGTATGTCTTATGTTTTAGTAAGAGCTTTTATTTTTTTCTTTATTTAAAAAAAAAAATTCTCATAAATACAATGGTGAAGATAGAGAGATGGATGAACATTCTTAATTGGATTTTAAAGGAATAGCTGTTCTGTTCAGTGTTGCAGTCATGACAAGAGCTTTCCCTGACTATTCATCAAGCCGGAAGGACCTTGTTCTGCTGCAAAATATAGCAAGCTACATGCTCCTTGCTTGTGGGGTAGTCTATGTTGTTTTGGTAAGAGGATGAAAAATAGCTAATTTCCCCTACACTCGACTCTAAGTTCAAAGAAATTTCCAACTCAAATATATGATTTATGGACTTCCTTCTGTTTCTTAATAACCTTTAAATCTATTAAGCAACAAGTTTTCAGGTGTTTCTTGAGAACCTTTTGATTTTGTCTGAATTAATAGGAAAAAAAAAAATCAGATTCGGTTGTGCTTTACCTTTGATGTAATCTGTATACTAAAACTATGACATTCATGTCTAATGCAATTTCATTTTCCAGGGAATCCTATGCATTGGCTTTCTCAAACGTGCTCGCCAGCAGAAAGAAATTACAAGGGAGCAGGCAGTCAAGGATCTGGAGGTATGCTAACTATTTTCATAAAAAGAAATGTGGGTTGTAGATTTGGAACAGGTTTCATTTTCGGTTCTTGTTTGGTATTCACATCCAAGCTCGATTTTATGCAACTATTTTTAGTTGTCATATCATCTTTTAGAGCTATAGGCATGATGTGGACTTCTTTTAGAGACAAGAAAACATGAATTTCTAGATCTCTACAAGTGTCATTTTCTGTGCACATTCTCTGCATGCAGACAAATAGTTCTAACCTATTAACCTAGGATTTCAGAGGTAGGTCAACCAATATGATGACGATGAAAAAAATCATATGATTTTACTTGGTTTCTTTGAAGTGTGGGAAGTACTCTAATTCTTTGGGTTCCAAATTGTTGGATCAAGATAATTTTTGTTGCATACAATCCCTGAAATGAGGATATTTCACATATTTCACTGATTCTTTTAGACTAAGAAAATTTTAAATTAAAACCTTGTCATCTCTGGAACTTATACATGCCAAAAGTAGTGTTTACAAAGCATGAAGATATGAAAAAGTTTCTCTTGAAGAAGAATAACATTGTTCTTGATCAGTAATTGAGGTTTATATGAGTATATTTTGTCATCTTGCTGATGACAGCATTTGGACTTGGAATTTTCTGCTGCAACTTATAGGTGGAAATAGTATGATGAAAAACTGTAAATTTGATGATAATTTGCTTGCACACTAGCAAATGGGAGCATTTGCAATTGATTTTTTTTTTTTTTTAAATTTATTCATTTCTATCTTTTTGATAAAATGCATATTGTAACTTTAGTTTTTCTTGTATAAACTATCATGGATAAAATCACAGCAATTGGAGCGGCGGAGGGAGGAACTTGAACAATTGCTTATTGCAGAAAGAGTCTGATGTTATTTGTGTGAGTGTAATAGTTCAGACCACAGTGGCAAGTGGAGCGACTTAAATAACTCCAACTGTGTGCATCTCATGTTTGTATCCTTTTTGTTGTCTAATTGATTGATTCTATTGATTGTTTTCGAGGCAGGAGCCTATTTCCTTTTGTAAAGTTGTATAGCTCATGTTGAAAGGCATGTATTCAATTTTTTTTTTCATTGTTGGAAATCCCAATTAGTCTACCGTTTGTTATCCATATATTTTGTTATCTAGCGCATTGCATGTTCAAGCATGATTATACTTTTGTGTTCATTAGGTTGTATAATGTGTCACATGCTTCTAGTCAGGAATTGAAAGTTGGTGATCTTTTATATCGATATGGAAACTATTTTTCTGGGAGATCTTGCTAATCATGAAAAGAATTTCGTACTTGTGATAAAATTGTATCAATGTACAGTTGTTTGTATTGTTTACAAATCTAATTAAAACTCTTCAGAAGCTGCAAACTGGAAATTGATGGCTTGTTTCTCTATGTTGGAGATAGAAAGATGACGAAGAGTGACTGGCTATGGACATACGTAATGCTCTTTCTATATCTCCACTGGCTTGCTGTTTGATCAAATAAACTACATACAGCATTTGCTCTGCATCACATGGCAATGTAAGAGCTCCTTCACTTGGCAATCCAACTCTTCTTCTGCCATATTGAATAGCTCTCTAATAATTTCACTGTTAAGATACTCCAAAGGAAGCAAAAATCGCTTCTGATCAGCAGAGTACACAACAAAGCGGCCTTTATCGGCCATTCCTGATGTGCTACAACTGCTTGTTTCTACACTTACAACATCTCGAGTTGTGATTCTTTTTTGCCTTATAGCTGCTAGTTTCTGCCATTTTTGTGCTAATTTGACGAGCCTCTTGGAATTGTTCATCCTGTTTTTTATCGGAGAGAAAATGTGAGGGAAACTAACTTTAGAGCTGAGTGATGAATGATAAGCTTGTGATGGGCTAGAGGGCAAAGGAGAGGGCTTGTATATATACTTTATAATTACAAGCCACTTTTAGGTAGCTCCCACAATGCCATGTGATTTGGTAGATGTGAGGGCCTCCTAGGGAGGTTGGCATGTTGGCTTTTGCTTGAAAATCAACATCATGGTGAAGCATTCGGTGTATCATATCTCGAATCTAATACAAGTCAAGGCCAAACAAAGTCATCATAAAAAAGAAATAAAAAAAGTTGAAAAAAACAAATAAAATTGAGGAATGACTTATCAATTCAGTGTGTCTACTCAGCTGAAGGGACTTTATTTATTGTATATATGTCCCACTAAATTTTTATTTTCACTCCATTGATACCAATAGATTATATAAAAAATCTTACAAAATTAATCTATTGGTGAATATTGGAAGGTTAAGAGCAGTCCCTTTCATGGAGATCCCACTTTGCAAGGATATCTCTCCATGGGAGGCAAAGCCATGTGATAGGCTGTTTTGCAAGGTGGGGATGTTTACTTATGATTGAAAATGTCAACATGTTGTGTTTGAAGGCAACTAAATTATATAAAATAGATATAAGATAAGTGATTCATTGCTATAAATCACAACAAACTATGTGAATTGTGAACCACCAAAATTGAAAATATAAATTGGTAAGAAGACATGAATATGAATTTAAATCTAGCCTTTATTGAGTAGCAATGTATACTAAACTAGCTATTTGATGAAAGTTGGCAATGTTATGCAAGTTGATATATTGTTGTCTAGTCTCTTTACACATTTTCATGTAGCATGCACAAAGAAATATCATGGTGGACCAAATATGGCTGAGGATTGCAAGAGGGGCTTGTAGATAGAACTTAGAGATCTGGGAATTGAGTTCATTTGCTGATATCAAGAGTGCATGCATATGTTATTTTTGCATTTTATAAGCTGAGGTTCTTGAAATTTAAAAGACACATTTTGCTTCCCACGCAGAATTATAAAAATGATTTCCATTGAAAGATAATCAATAGCAAGATAGGAACAAAAAATTTCTGTGTTTCAATTCCATGTATCAATGTACACTTAATCAAGTGTTGTTTACAAATCTAATCATAGAGCTTGTAATTAGAAGCTACAAATTAGCAATTGATGGCTTGTTACTTTATGCTGGAGATGGAAAGGCATTGAATAACAAGTACTAGCCATGGAAGTCAATGATGTGCTCTCTACATCTTTAGCAACTTGCTGTTTAATCAAAGCAATTACTTATTCAATAACCTCTGCTTCACATGGCAATTTGAGAGGTCCTTTGCTGGGCAATCCGAACTCTTCTTTTGCCATATTGAATAGCTCTCTAATAATTTCGTTATCAAGATATTGTAAAGGAAGAAGAAAATGTTTTTGATCTATAGAGTACACAGCAAAGTGGCCTTTCTCTGCCATCTATGCGGTGCTACAACTGCTTGTATCATCAGTATTGGGCAGGGTATTTTTTTTGGACGAAGAGCAGCCACTTTTGCCATTTTCTTGCCAATTTGACGAGTTTATTAGTACTAATCATCTAGTTTATTGATAACTCTACTTTCTTATAGTTATTTTACTTATTTAAACTCAATTTTATCTTAGTTATTGAAAATTTAATAATATTATTATTTATTTTGAGAAATAAATAATTTTAACAATTTATAAATAAATTATAAAATGTTTTTAGTATTTTATTTTGCATATCAAATGATGTCACAATGATACAATCAATGATGTCATGATGATGTCATTATATTAATGATGTAGTTGATGATGTCATGAAATTAATGATGTAGACGATGATGTCATAATAAATAATGATACAGTCAATAATGTAGTATAATGGAAAAAGAATGTGGAATTTGCTTATAAATAGGCATTATCTCCATTCTCCAAATGACCATTCAATGAAAAATAAAAAAGATATATACGGAGATATTTACATATCCTTTCTTAATTTAGATTTCTTTTATTGTTATTTTAATTGAGAAGAAGAGTTTTGGAGCTAATGAATTGTATTCCAAAAGAGTTCTCTCTAAACTCTAATTCTTCAACTTAATATTGTTATTCTTATGTTTTCTTTAAATATTAATTATTGATTTAATTTCCTGTGCTCTTTTAAGTATGAGTAGTTAAATCTTTTTCTCTAGGATTTAGATGTAACTTTTGATTGTTTTGTAATGTTTAATGGTTGATTGATTGGGTGTTTTGATTATTGGAATTAATTTTTTATATTAGGAATTAATGCTTGTAAATACTTGATTACTATTTACATGTTTAAAGAAATTATGTGAAGTGGAAAGAGTAAAAACATAATATTAATTCACTAAGATATTAGACCTAAGATATGTGTTGTTTAGAGATAATAACATTTCTTTGTGATTGTTAAAAAGATTTTTATAAAATTTAATGAGTTTGTGTTAATTGCTTATGATAACGAGAGCAGCCATGAGGTTAACATAAACACTTGTGATTTATCTTGAGAGAGAACATTACATAATTAACAAAAAATCTAATCATTAATTCTAATAAAATTAAACCAATCTAACAAATATAAGAACACCATAGATAATCAATTGATGAAATCTAAATCCTAAAATTTACCTATATTGAATTAATTTTTAATTTTTGTCTAAGAGAATTTTGTAACTAGTGTTAATTATTTTGTCTATTGTCAGGTATAGTTGTAATGAATTATTGTGCTACTAAATTAGTTATCATGATAATATTCTGTCTAAGAAAGTAGTATTTAAGTGGAACTATTGTGATCTTACTACTTACTTGGGAATTTATCTTGAAGTGATTTTTTAGTTCAATCATTCACACTCTAATTACCTGTGCAATAGCATTGAAGATTTAGTTTAAATTAAATCTCAAGACTTTTCATTCGATTGTTTAAATAATAAAATATTCAATAATTTTGGTACTTGTCAACCATTTTCTTGTGGGATCGACACTCTATTTTACTATTATATTATTTGCTCATAACTTATATACTTGTAGAAATCACGTAACAAGTTTTTGGCGAGGAGAGGAGGAAAAAGAGTTCACAATCACTAAACCTATCAAGTCTTGTTCTTTTCAAGAGAGTTGTAAAAAAGATGATGTGATTAATGAGAGAGCTAAGGGGATGGTTGAAAAGGCGCATCTAAAGAAACCTTCAGATGAAGATGTTGAAGTTGAAGAAAGATTTTATGAAATTTTTAGAAATTCACACCTTAAATCACATTTCAAGGGAGATTTTGTGCCTAAAAGAATGACTCAAACTTTGTATGATCCCCTAGAAAAGCAAAAAAGCTTATGAAAGCAGAAAAATCTGCAAGAAAAGTAACTGTGGGTGCTGAAAATTCAAAAAGTACTACAGGGTTGAAAAATAATGTATCAAAAAAATCCAAAGGTTAGTGATACACCTGATTATAAATAGTAGTTGTGATTTTGCCTCACATCTTCCTCTGATTTTACATTCAGTAATGGTTTGAACGCCTTCTACAAGTCGAGGATATGTTTCCCATCTAGTTTTGTTATTAATTGTCAAACATGTTCTTTTAACGTCAGATTTCCCAAACTGTAATGCTATTTCACTTCTTTGAATAAGTTCTATAAATCCAAAAGAACACGTTAGACTAGTCCACAAGGATGCGTCTTAAGATTTTGTAGGATATTGTCTAGAGACTCTTTACTCAGTCTATCCTTTATGAATTTAATTTTGTCTTCTCGATTTATGGATGCAAATTCAATATTTTTACAGTGTGTGTTACAATTCCACCTTGCATACTTGTATCAGACTCCCATTCTCTCAGCTCTCCTCTTCTTTGAGTAAGAACTTCTCCATATACTTAGCAAATGTTTAACAAATGATTCATCAAATTCTCCTGCCAGTAGTACTTTCGCTTCTATGATCCAATGGATATGTTCTGGAAAATTTAAAAGCCTAAATGTCTTCATTCTTTCTAATCTGCATTCATAAATTTTCCTAAGTACATCTTAGGGAAGAGTTGGATACCTATTTTTAAGTGTTGTATGAGTTGCTTCCATATCTAATTAATTAGTTAAGAAAATGAAAGAGAAAATTTGCAGAGAAACAATTAAACAACCAACAAAAGGAAATCAAATAAAAAGAAAGTCCAGGTTGCCTCTAAAGAAGCTATTTTATATATCACAAGCGACACTAAAGCAAAACTAAAATAGAAGAAGACAAACGATTAAGAAAACAAAAGAACAAAAGAAGTAAAGAAGTTAGAAATTTGGGTTGCCTCCCAAAAGTACCTAATTTATTATCTTTAGCTAGACTTTGGATAGATCTTCATCATACAAAGTTGAAGTCATTCTTTTGGGCATAAAATCTCCCTTGAAATGTGATTTGAGATGTGAATTTCTGAAAATTTCAGAAAATCTTTCTTCAACTTCAACATCTTTATCTGGAGGTTTCTTTGGATGCACCTTTTCAACTACCCCTTTAGCTTCCTCATCAATCACATCAATTTTTTTATAGCTCTCTTAAAAAAAAAAAAAAGAAGACTTGATAGGTTTAGTGATTATGAACTCTTCTTCCTCCTCTCCAACCCTCAAGAATACATTAATTAGTGCTCCAGCTATAGCTAAGAATAGTCTTCCTAAAATTAGAATAATTTCATTGTTCTCTTTCATGTTAAGCACCATAAAGTCCACTTTATGTAGAACTCCACAATTTTTACCAAAACATTCTTTGTAATTTGAACTGGGTGCTTAATGGATTTATCTGCTAATTGTAAGGAAATTTTTATAGGTGTCAGCTTCTGAAGCTTCAATTTCCTCCAAACAGATAGTGGCATCAAACTTACACATGCTCCCAAGTCACACAAAACTTTATCAAAATTAAAATCATTAATCATATAAGGAATAGAAAAACTTCCTAGGTCTTTTAGCTCTAGTAGAATTTTGTGTTGGATTATAACACTGCACTCCTCAGTAAGTACAATCATTTTTACTTCTTCTAGATTTTGTGTCATGACTCACCTTTTGAGCCATGACGGTCCTAGAGTTCAGGAAGACGTAAAGTCACCTAAACCCATAGAACCCCTTCTGCACTTATAATCCCTTTACCATACATTACACTGAATCTTATCTCAAGATCGTAACCTTATTAACTTCATTGTTACCCATTACTTACTTATCATTTCCACTTATAATATCATTTATGAACACAATATAAATAATTTCTTAACTTAAATCGCTTATCATTAATTAAATATTCAATATCTCACACATTATTACAATAGCAATTATTACACCATTCATATTACATATACACCCTAAAACATTTTAGTGCTAAATCTTTCAATGACTATAGAGCTCTAACAATAATCTTCATAATCAAGAGTTACAATACTGGAACTTGGTAGGGCAACTTCCAAGCGGAGGATGGGGCTTAGAGTTTTAATTTGCTAACTCATTGACTTTACCTGAAAGATTTAAACAACTAAAGTATGAGACAATGCTCAGTGAGTACATAATAATACAATACGTAAGGTGAGTACAAGGATCACTTTCAGGATGGGTTCTTTATAACAGTGAAATGTTTTCTATCAATATGGTTCAAATTCTCATTTAAAATGGAGACAATATCTTTAGCAGAAATATCACTTTCTTAGGAGCAGGATGCTTCCCGCACACATCAATTCAAGAGTGGCGGTCTAAGCCTTGCTCACTCACACATATCACATTACGTAAGATTGATTGGATTTTATGGTTAGACGTTCCCTCCTAACAGAGGTTGGGTACTCTCGCCCTACCCGCAGGCGTATACCAAGTGCACAATGTTTGATGTGTTACTCCACATCAGAAATAGGCATTCAATAGGGAGTCCATATCAAGTGCACAAGGTCTTATCAATAGGCATTCAATAAGGAGTCCATATCAAGTTCATGTCAAGGGATTCAATGAATATAGTACGAATTCAGTATGAGAGGTTCACAATAGTCAATTGTTATTAAGAAGTAGCATATCAATGGTTCAATGTTCAATGAACAATTCAAGCTTATCAAGGAGTCAAGAAGTATCATATCAAATGGTTCGATATTCATTAAATAGTTTATGCTCATCAAGGCATTGAAAGATTCAATAATCATAGTTTGGAACAATAAAGGTTTCAAGCAATAACACAAAACATATTATATTATTACGTACTCACTTTGAACTCCTTTTCTCCTATTTATATTTGACTCTGATGCTAGTAGTGCTCCTCGCACTCTTACACAATATTCTTGTTTTTGTCATTAAACTCTACACATTGTATTTCAATGGCACATTAATCACTTTCTCATCATAACATTTGCTTAATTTAACTTAACTTACTAATACTTCTATCTTATTTATTAAAGCACAACTTACTACTTTTAGAGCTATACTATGCATACTTTTTTCTAAACTTAACATTTCTCTAGTTGTTTTCCAATAACTCACTTAAGGAGCATAATTCCCTTCTTTCTAATTTCACATTTCAACTTTCATATTGGTCAATTAGAACCAATTAAACAATTTCCAATATTCAAGAGAACTCATTCCATTTCCACTAACAATTCTATAATGAACTTATTTCAT
Source organism: Reutealis trisperma (assembly GCA_947687605.1). Taxonomy (NCBI): domain Eukaryota; kingdom Viridiplantae; phylum Streptophyta; class Magnoliopsida; order Malpighiales; family Euphorbiaceae; genus Reutealis; species Reutealis trisperma. Next base: position 7,435,335 of record CANTUT010000012.1, on the reverse strand, counting down.
CAATCTTAGGGAAAATCATTTCTATTAATTAAATTTCAACATTCACATTGCACAAATTATATGACACCATTCTTAAACTTGATTTTCTCTTCAATCTCATGAATTCAAATTCAATACTTCAAATCTTCAATTTTCCCATAAACCCTAGAATTTGGGAAATTCACTAATTCTTCATCTAATCTTCAAATTAGTTGAAGGAATATACAATTGATAGATCATATAACATATATAATTACTTAACTATCACAATCTAATATTAGAACATCTAATTCCTCTTTAACTATGTTTATGCCTCTAAGGCTATCAAAGCTTAAATCATGTTCTCAAAATCATTCTAACACTTCTAATTTACTTCTCTTTATCTAACATAACCATAGATGTACTTAATTAAAATTTAGAACTTTGCTTAGTCAATCTCTATCAGGGCCGAATTCTATATATAGAATACAAGAAATATCTAAACAACCAAAACATTAAAATTTAACCTTAAGGTGAAGAAAAGAGTAGATAAATAAAATTCCTTACCTTGGTTAGCTCTTATTTACCAAGGTTCTTGTTGCAAGTGAGTAGAGAGAATTTCATTCTTTTAAGTAGGACTTTTGGTGTAGAGAGAGAGAGACTAAATGTGTATTCTCATCACATTCTTACTTATATATTTATTGGGTTGGATGGTGAGGATTTATCAAGTTAAATCCAACGGCTAGCATTTGATCTTGACGAATGGTTATGATTGCATCAAGATGGATGGCTAGGATTAATCAAGATGGATAGCTAAGATTAATCAAAATGGATGGCTAAGATTCTCTCTACAAGATGAAAATCATCATTAGGTGTTGGAGTATTCAAATAGAACATAACTCATATGTAGTAGGAAGAAGAATTCAATTTGATTTGTAGTAGGAAGAAGAATTCAATTTGATTTGGAACTTTAACTTAGTCAACTTTTGTGGCTAGCTTTTCCAATACTTAACTCAACCTTAGGTAATCATTATTAACTTTAGTTAAAGCATAGATTTATCCACTTATGGATCTTGTGGGCCAGCCACTCAATGGGCTTGGGCTTTTGAGTCCAAAGGCCTATTAGCAAATCTATATACATACATTTCAATATTTGGCAACTCGGTGCATTTCCCATTTTGTTCCTTTTGCTATAACATATATAATTCTACCTCCCAATATCACTACACATTCTAAAGATTATTAGATAAATCTTGTTTACTCCATGGTACATATTTTCTAGCCTTTCATTAGCATTGTTCTAATGTATACATCATGTGGACTTATTGGGTCAAACTAAGTTTGACTTTCATTGTACTATTATAACTTTGATTTAATTCAACTTCTCATACCACTATTATCATCTCTCAATGTCTTACGAGATGTCAATACCCTTTCACTAGCTCTTTAAATCCATTTTTCAATTAATTTACTAGCATAATCACATTTTTCACTTATTACAAGGGTACTTATCAAAATCGACTCCATTAATTACTTACTGCCACATTATTCATTTAAAATTCAGTTCTCATGATACTCTTATGGTTCTTAAGGCCATAAATGGCATAGTATACAGACGCTGTAATGTCATCGCTACTGTTAAGAAACCTCGGGTATTACATTCTGCTTATTGGAAAAAAGCTCGTTAAGACACTTCACATACTTAGGCATTTAAGCCAAAATATTTGCAAAAGGCATATTGATGTAAAGTTGTTTGAAAGCATGTTAAATTTTTTGATAGAGCTTATCCCATTTGGTCATTTTCAATCTTTTAAAAAAGGGAATGAGAGGCACACATGGCTGAATTTGCGGAGCTATAAACACTTCCTTTTGCTCTTCTTCAACTTTACTTGTTATTTTGGAGGAAGAATTTTCCAGGATAATACTTTTTTGCACATCTCCAGTCATTTTTTCACCATCTACTTCTTTAGTTTGCACACATAATTTAATGATAATTGCCTTGCAATGATCAATGGGATTTATTTCGGTTTTGCTTGGCAAAGTACCTTGGGCTCTTGAGTTCAATGCACTAGCCAATTGATCCACTTGCATCTCTTATTTTTGTTTTCACTAGCCATTTGATCCATCCTAGCTCCTAACCTATCATATTGCTTCTGTAATCTATCAAACCTTGCAAAAGTAACACTTATGAATTTCTCCAAAGCTATTTCATCAAAAGGTCTGCTCTCTTGTGATGCTTGAGGTTGATTTTTGTTCCTTATTTGGAACTTTAATTGAAAGGATTGCTTTTGATTACCACCTTGGTTTCCTTGATTTCCCTATACCAAATTGGGGTGATTTCTTCATCCAAGATTATAAGTGTTGGGGTAAGAATTATTTTGTTTTGTAATTTTGCACTCTAAACTATGATGATTACTCCCACAACAATCACAAACTATTAGATGATTATGTATGATATTAACATTCATTCGCTCCAATAATTTGGCAATAGCATCAACTTTGATGGCTAGAAGATTGTACCCCTCATCAAATTGATCACTTGCAACCCTCCATATTGTACCTCTTTCATTGGACCAATAGTACTTATTTGTTGCCATTTGCTCTAAAAGCTCATGTGTATCAACAACATTCTTATTCATGAGGGCTCCTTTGGCTACTCCATTAATGGTGCTCCTGACTTGCAAAGATAATCCATTGTAGAAGTTTTGAATGATTAATCAATCAGGGATACCATGGTGAGGACACTTGATTTGTAAATCCTTAAATCTTTCCTAGGCTTTATAGAGAGTCTCTCTATTAAATTGGTAGAAGCTAGTGATGTCATTCTTAAGTTTAGCAGTCTTTCTAAGTAAAGTATTTTGTAAGGAAGGCACTTGCAAATTGGTGCCATGTAGTGATTGAACCCAGTGCTTGAGGTGTTAGCCATGTTTTTGCTTATTCCCAGAGAGAAAATGGGAAAAGTCTCAGTCTAATGGCATCTTCAATAATGTCATTCTTCTTTATTATATTGCACATCTCTAAGAAATTTACCAAATGAGCATTAGCGTCTTTCATGACTCCTTCCCCAAATTGAGATTGCTGAAACATTTGAATGAGGGAAGGTTTGATCTCAAAATTGTTAGGTGCAATAATTGGTCTCTCTATGCTCAATCTTGTCATCAAGCTTGGCATCGCAAAGTCACGCAATGCCCTGTATGCTCTATTGTTTGCCATCTCTTCCTCTTCTTCTATAAGTTTTTTCTCAAAAGTTTCTAGCTCAAAGTTTTCTTCCAAGGCCTTTTATTTTTTGGCCTTGTCTTCCTTCTCCTTCTTTAGCCTCTCTTTTTTGCTTTAGTCAAAGCTTTACACCTTCGCTCAATTTCAAGATCTAATTCCTCAAGTTTTGCATTGGGATTGCTTCTCGTAAATGCCTCAAAGTCTGAGAAATAAGAAGAGAATAATATAGAGTAAAAAATAAAAATTCTAAAGTAATAGAGATTATCAATTGTATTGATATTGTCAAAAGTTGCCTTCCTTGGTAATGGCACAAAAAACTTGTTGCATAATTTCTACAAGTGTACAGGTCATGAACAAATAATATAGTAGTGAAATAAAATATCGATCTTACGAGGAATAGTTGATAAGTACCAAAATTATTGAATATTTTATTATTTAGACAATTAGATGAAAAGTCTTGAGATCTAAAGTAAACTAGATCTTTAATGCTATTGTATAGGTAACTGAAGTGTGAAGGATTAAACTAAAAAAATCACTTCAAGATAAATTCCTAGGTAAGTGGTAGAGCTACCACGGTCTCACTTAAATACTACTGTTCTAGACAGAATATTATCAAAACAAGTAATTTAGTAGCATAATAATTTACTACAACTATACCTGACAATAAACAAAATAATTAACACTAATTACAAAATTCCCTCAGACAAAAATTAAAAACTAATTTAATATATATAAATCTTAGGACTTAAATTTCATCAATTAATTACCTATGATGTTCTTATATTTGCTTGGTTGTCTAATTTTATTACAAATAATGATTAGATTTTCTCTTAATTATGTAAAGTTTTCTCTCAAGATAAATCTCAAGTATTCATATTAATCTTATATCCACCCTTGTGATCATAAATAATTAACACAAACCCATTACATTTTATGGAAATCCTCTTAATAATCACAAAACAATATTCTTATTTCTAAACAACACAGATCATAGGTATAATATCTTAGTAAACTAATATTATGCTTCCATTCTTACTACTTCATATAATATTTTTACATATGTAAATAGTGATCAAATACTTAGAAGCATTAAGTTTTAAAATAAAAGATTAATTTCAATAATCAAAATACCCAATTAATCAAATATAAAATAATTAAAAGATTACATCTAAATCTTAAAGAAAGAGATTTAACTACTCATAATTAAAAGAGCACATGAAATTAAATCCATAATTAATTTTAAAGCAAACATAATAATAACAATATTAAATTGAAGAATGAGAGTTTAGAGAAAACTCTTTTGGAATACAATCTTGGAGTTCATTAGCTCCAAAACTCCTTTTCTCAATCAAAATAACAATAAAAGAAATATAAACTAAGGAATATGTAAATCTCTGTAAATATATCTTTTTTATTTTTCATTGAATGGTCATTTGGAGAAGGGAGATAATACTTATTTATAGGCGAATTCCACTTTCTTTTTCCACAATATTACATTATTGACTATATCATTATTTATTATGACATCATCGTCATCATCATTAATTTCATAATATCATCACCTATATCATTAATATAATGACATTATCACCTACATCATTAATTTCATGACATTATTGATTGCATCAATGTGATATCATTTTGATTTGCAAAATAAAATAAAACAAAAATACTAAAAACATGTTATAATTTATTTATAAATTGTTAGAATTATTTATTTCTCAAAATAAGTAATATTATTATTAAATTCTCAAGAACTAAACTAAAATTTGAGTTTAAACAAGTTAAATAACTCTAAGAAAGTAGAGTTATCATCCATTAGCATATAGAAGAAAAGATGTTTATAGAGATTTTGGGGTTTTGAATGAATATGAATGCTAATATTGTGAAAAACTTGTAATGGGTAGATTGTGAACGAAATTCTTTATGTATGTGTGTGTGTGTGTATATATATATATAATGCACTTCTAGGAAGCTCCCACAAGTGACAATACCATGTGATTAGTGGGTATGGGGGCCTATCTAGGAGGGGGGTATGTTTGCTCTTGCTTAAAAATCCACCCATCAAGGTGGGGCATTACATGTATGATCATATTTATACAAAGATATGACCATAAATTCAGAACAAACTACATGAACCATAGAATAGGAAGATCAATTGGCAAGTTGGATTTGGTGATTTTATTCTTGCTTGGTTATTATGTAGAGCTGTGCAAGTTTTGTTCTAGTCAAATCAAGACATATGTTGGAGAGAGAATACAAATCAACAATTAAAATGCATATGCTGATGTAGCTATAAAAAGCAGGCCATGAAAGCCAATGTATTTCATCATTTACCCATTTTGTCAAACACTTGGTATGCACTTTGTCCATAAAACCAATGCCATTCACCAAATTCAATTTAGGCCCTCCCAAAACTCTTCTTCTTTGCAATTTTAGCAGCATAAATGTATTGAATATTAATTGATATGATATAGAAATTAAAAAAAATAAATAAGACATCTTTTTATATTTATATAATATCTTTTATTTATATTTTATAAAAAGAATATAAAAAATTATTACACGATGTAGTATCAAGTTTATATATTTACATAATATTTATAATTTTATATTTAGATAATCCATTGAATTGAAAGTGAGATAATGAAGCAAGTTTTTCCTTCTTAATTAGATAGTTTCATATCCCAAATGGATTAAGAATGAGTTTCTCAAAAGGGACTAGTTGTCTCGGTTAGAGATATTCAATTTTAGGGGCTAAATTGAATTTATTGATTAAAAATGCCCTTGTTGGGAAAATGGGTAAAAAGGTTTTGCAAGCTTTGAATACAAGAGAGGAGCATAACTAGGAAAGAACTATGGAGATTTTTGTGTGGTTTAAAAGAAAATCCAGTGACAATTACATTTAATTTTATACAGGGACCTCAACAATAGGAACATATTATAGGTTCTTGAAATTTAAAATAATCTGTGATTTCTAGAGAATAATGAAAATAATTTTCATTGAAAGATAATCAACTAGATAGTTAGGAACAAAATTTTGTTACACTATAACATATGTTATTTACAAATCTAATCATATAAACTCTTCAGAAGCTATAAATTGGTAATTGATGGTTTGTTTGCTGATAATGTTGTAGATTTAAAGGCAATAAACAGTGATTGCTAGCTATAGAAGTCAATAATGCTCTCTTTATATCTTTAGCAATTTGTTGTCTTATCAAAGAAATTACATATTCTATAAGATCTGCTTCACATGGTAATGTTAGAGGTCCTTCACTTCGTAATCCAAACTCTTCTTCTGCCATATTGAATAACTCTCTTATAATTTCATTGTCAAGATACTGTAGAGGAAGAAGAAAGAGTTTTTGATCTATAGAATATACAACAAAATAACCTTTCTTTGCCATCTGTGATGTGCTACTACTCCTTTTATCATCAGTATTTGGCAAGGTGATTCTTTTTCACTGAAGAGCAACCACTTTTTGCTATTTTCTTGCCAATTTGATGAGCTTTTTAACACTAATCATCTTGTTAATTAGTCTATAGATGAAAAGCTTTTGAGAGTGATTTTTGGGTTATTGAATGCTAATGTTGTGATGGATATTGCAAAGGAAATTGCTTGTATATATATATATATATATATATATATATATATATATATATATATATATATATATATATATATATATATACAAGCAATTTCCTTTGCAATTGCAATACCAGACATAACTCACTTTTTTAGGTTGCTCCAACAATTGACAATACCATGTGATTGGTTTATTAGAGAGCCTATTTGGGAGGTGGGCATGTTGGCTTTTGCTTAGAAGTCAACCCATTAGGATGGAGCATTAGGTGTATCAGTTCTATACAAATTATGACTAAATAACATCATATCTAACAAACTACATGAACCACACAAGAACAAGATTTATGGATTGGTAGGCTTTTAATTCAAATTTACCTTTGATGGTTTGATCTCAATAATCTTTCCTGACATCACTATTGGTAGAAGCTAGTCAAGTTTGGTTCTAGTCAAGACACATGACAATGAAATTGGACCCAATGTGTCCTAGTATTGCCAAAACATATACTTCAATCTGTATTGTACTTTCCAAAAGCATATCTTGTTGTTATTTGGATTTCCTGAAGAACCTAGGATTATAAATTTGATTTCTAAATTGAATCAATAAATATTTTGTAAATTCTTTAATTTATTTATGGAGCTGTACTTATGCACGGACAGGGGTTAAACTTTTTATGGTGATCAAACTTGAACATAATCCCACCTTAAAAACAAACAAACAAAGAGAGTTTGTTGTGTATTCTTGCATGGTTCTTTTGTTTTTTCCTTTTTTCTTTCTTCCCTATGTTTTACATGGCAAATGTAGATCTTTTTGCCTTTCTTGATTGGTAATTTAGATAGAATTCTCGAAGAAATGCATTTGCTGATATAGCTGCATTCTAAGGAGAGACACATGATGCAAAAAGCAGAACATGAAAGCTAGTGCACCAAATTACTACTGATAATCGAATTCTAGGCAGTGATGTTCATAATTCACATGGTTTGCACCCTTGTTTTTCTATATTGGAAGGCAAGTACTCGACTGCTGAGCTACTAGCACATTAACAATTATATTTAGGTTATATGTGGTAAGTCGTATGGAACATAATGCTATCTTTAATTTTAGCTAGGGACCTGAAGAGTATAGTAGGCATTGATCATCTTGTCAGTCTATAGAGGGGAAAGATTTTAAGGTATTGATTGCTAATGTTATGAATTTGTGATGGGTAGAAAGCAAAGAAAATTGCTTCTATATGTGTGTGTGTGTGTATATATATATATATATTCACAAGATCAGACATAAGCTATGTGGTCCTTTAGGCAGCTCCCCCACAATGCCATGTGGATATTTGGGCCAATTTAGAAAGTAGGCATGTTGGCTTTTGCTTGAAATTAGCCCATAAAAGTGGAGCAATAGTTAGGTGTATTAAATCTATGCTAAGTCATGACCAAATAAAATCTTGTATAACAAGCTATACATGAATTAGAGATATATGAATTTGGTCTACACGACCTAGAATCATAAATTTGATTGGTATTTCAAATTGTTATGAGTACTTTTACCAAATTATTATTGCTAAATTAGGGTAAATAATTAAAATATTACTGTATTAATGTGTTTGGGAAAATATTTTTTATAAGAGTGGGAGTTTCATTATATATTAACTTAATTTCTATTGAGATTTAAATTTAAAACTTTTCAATTGTGGAAATGACTTTAATATTACTTAATCAAAGATTCATTACTAAGCAAATAGATATTTTGTGCATTAATTTTTTAATGAATCCATCGCAACTCATCATTCAGAAAAAATGTCAAATTTTAAGGAACAAAGAAAGACTATCACACTAACATGATAGTCATTTCATTTATTTACCCTAATTTGAGACTTAACTCCGCTTTTATTCTCTAACTGAGACGACATAATATCACTTTTACTCACGATTTATTTATATTATTTGTAATATTAATTATACTCTCTTTACTCAAATTGAATTTTCTATTTGATTTTGTTATAATTAAGAAAATGCATTGGAAAAAACATTTTTCATAAGTTTACAAATTTTACCTTCAATTATTTGATCGGTACGAAAGTGATACATAGATAAATGAGTCTTTAGGAGAATACTGCTGGCAAGACCAACTTTTGACTCGTTGACTTTAAATTTAAAAAGGAAAGTGGACATTCATGTCTCTTCTCCAATGGTAGTACATGAGGTTTTATTTTATTTTATTTTTTTTTTCTTTTTAAAAAAACCTTTTTAGTTAAATTATATGTGCATCTCTTTGCAACAGAAATACATTAGGCTTGAATTACTAAAAAAATAAAAATAAGATATAATTACAAAAATACACAAAATTTGGGATAAAAATGTTTCTTAAGCTGCTCTGCATAGTTATCTCTATTTGTTAGCAGCAAGAGAGGTGGTACAAAAACATGGAAATGTGGAGGATATCATTACTATTTATTGGAAGTAGTAATGAAACTCATAATATTTTCATTATAAAAGCAGTCCAAATTGAGTTTCATCAAAATTTATTTCTTCTTCTTTTCTTAAAATCTTATTCTATATACTAGTATCCTTTCCTTAGACATACCAAAGCATAGTTTAATAATAAATAAATATATATATATATATATATACGGCCTAATTAATAAATACAGATTCGATTCCGCATCTTCTGTTTAAAATAAAAAAAAAAAATCCTTTCCATGTCAATAATCTTGTAATTGTAGAGTCTTAAGTCGAACCATGTAAATTCGATAGTTCTTACTTTTCTACCGCCCAATACATTTTCCTCCTAACTTCTCTATTTTTCTCCCTATCTAGACAGCAAGCATAAAATTCATATGGAAGTTAATAATGCTTTCTCCACATCTCTATTGACCTGCTGTTTGATCGAAGCAATTACATATTCGATAAGCTCTGCTTCGCATGGCAATGTGAGAGGTCCTTCGTTAGGCAATCCAAACTCTTCTTCTGCCATATTAAATAGCTCTCTTATAGCCTCATTATCAAGATATTGTAGAGGAAGAAGAAAACGTTTTTGATCTATAGAATACACAACAAAATGACCTTTCGCCGCCATTGGGGATGTGCTAGTGCTACTATTTTTTCTGATTTTTAGTGGCAGTATGATTCTTTTTCTGTGGAGATCACAGCTACTTGTTAATTTTTGCCATTTCCTTGCTAATTTGATCAGCTTCTTGGAACTAATCATCTTCTTAATTACTCTGTAGACTTGGGAGAGATATTGGGGTATTGAATGCTAATCTTGTGAAGGGTTGAAAGCAAAAGAAATGACTTGTATATATATGTATTCATGTACATATATAACAAAAACAAATTATAACAAACTACATAAACCATGCATAATAGGAAGGTAAAATTGGCTGGCTGCCAAGAGTTCAAAATTAATTTTTTGTCAGTTGGATCCAGTGAATCTATTCTCCTTTAGCTGTTGGTTAAATTAAGCTGGTATGCAAGTTCGGTTCTAGTCAAATCATATATGTATATGTATATATGTATAATTGTATTTATGTGGTAGAAAGACAATGCATATTAGACCTAATGTATCTAAAGTCCAAGAGTTG